>JAECUM010021958.1:0-35852 GCA_016617855.1 Megalonaias nervosa | reverse complement strand
AAAGAAATTATTTTTGTTAAAATTTACAAAGCTTGTTGTCTCACTCTTTCTTTGTGTTACTTTGAACGATCCGATACGTAACAACGGATATATTGCGTACACAACCGCAGTGACAGGATACTCTCGTTCATAATACGGTTTGTCAATACCAGTCAGTATTCCTGGTTTGGAATTTTTACCGAGAACAATATTTCCTGACTGCATGTGGACAGAATCACGTTTGTCACGGATAATCCAAGTGTCGTGTGTGACTTCACAATAAATTTTATTAAAATAAAATATCTTTGAACATCAAGGTAGTCAATAATCTCTCTTCCTCATTTGCCATTCATTACTTCGACAGCATTTCCAATTCTGAATGTCGACCACACATGAGCCGCACCATCGTCGCGAAATTCCTTCTTGGCTTCGCGGATACGATTAGTTATATCCTTATTCGTTAAAGCCAGATCTTGCATCGAAAAACTAAATTTATATTTCGGCAATGTGTCAAGATCAAATCTAGCTCCCGCTGAGACGGCGGAAGGTTCAATTGTGGATAAATCCTGCATTATTATAATTAAGACAAATATATAATTAAATTGAATTTTAATTATGTATATATGATTCAAAGAATCAATGCCACTGGCTCAAAATCGGATATACTTCTCGTAACAAAACTTGCGTAAACGAATTCTGCGGTTATCATATGCAGTGCGTTAGAGACAGCGGTCTAGGACCAAAACCGTGTGTGCGGTGTGGTGTTGGAGTCAGAGGAAAAACTCAGCTGTGTGTGCAATGTGGTGGTAAAAAGTAGAGAGCTTAAACGATATTACGATAAAAAAAAATAACACATTAACATCGTCAGGTGAATCTCCTATAAAAACCGCAGAAGATTATCTTGCTAGATTTTCAAAATGATTTAAACAAATATTAGTATATAAATGGAGCAAAATGTTTTGTAACGCATCTAATTATTACAAATTATGAAGCATCTCGTGATGGTGTGATCCGAAATTGTCGATTGAAAAACCCAGTCGGTAATGTTGATTGAATTTGGTTATTTTAAATTTAATATCGTTGGAAATAAAAATTTATCACAAAGATTCATCTACGAATCTTTTCATGGTGTCATTAAAGATGGGCTCGTAACTGATCATATTGATGGAAATCCCCAAAACAATTATTTAGATAATCTACAAGCTATTATGCAGAGTAAGAATTCTGCACGTGGAAATACAGGAAAGTGTAAAATACTTGGAAAGAGAATAGCTGTAAATGCAGAGACTGGTGAAGAGAGAATTAATTCTATGAATGCGGCTGCCAAATATTTTGACATACATCCACAATCGGTACAACTTGTCGCAAATGAAACATACAAATCTGCATTTTCAAAAAAAATTTGAACAAAAAGTCAAATTCAGTATATTCTTATGGCATCAGATGATTAAGCGAGACAACTCCGTCAGGCATAACTTAGTAAATCAAGCAGTTGTCGTGCTTGTTGTACTACGTCAATGTTATGACAGCAATATTGCGAATTTTGGTCCACAGCAAAACCGAACCCACATTGCCTAGAATAAGCATCGGTATATCTTTACTTATTGTATGTGTTATTTCGTCCATCATAATTTCATAAAAATAAAAAATATATCGTTCATAAAAACGATGTGTAATTGTGTATATACATCTCAACAGTGAATAAATGTATACATCAGCAAGTTATTTTTAGACAGCAGTAAGGCATGTATTCATGTAACTGATCGATGTTTTAGTATCCTTGGCAACGGTTGATGAATACACTTTTAACTTGGGAGAAATGCGGGTCTTATATGCTATAGATTTCTCAATTTAACTGTATTTGGAAATTGAAATAAAATCACATTTTACAATAATTGTGATTTTATTTAGAAATCCACACTACAGTTTATACAATAATTGTGATTTTATTTTGTAGACTTAAGTACCTGCGCTTCAGCATTAGGTAACTTCATAATAATTTTTTAGACACACATAATCTCCGGTGGTCGATTGCTAACACGTTGGATTCTCATACCCGAGGTCACGAGTTCTATTCTCGTGACCAGCACATTGCCGGCTGGGGCGATATTATGCCAGAATTTCTTTATTAGTGGGGCTCCGCCGCCCCTTCGAAATTCAACGGAAATTTGTACACTCTCCACCATATCACTTGTGGGTGTGTTTTTTACACACTCCCCGGGTTGATTATGGGGGAGAGTGTGCAAATTTCTATTGAACGTAGAGAAGGCCCGTTGTACATGTCTGTCCTTAAGATAAGTTAGTTTAAGTCTAATATATTTATTCTGTCCTTGGTGTTGTTTGTGCTGTCATGTGGCGTCCCTATAAATATATGTAAATACATTACTGTTAATACGTTACTGTAAATATAGTTGCTGTAAATATGCTACTGTAAATAAGATTCTGTGTTTTGTGCCGTCCTTAATTAAGATTATATGTAGCTGCGCCGTCTATAAATAACGTTGTATATAATTGCTGTATAATTAAGATTATGTATATAATTGCTGTAAATATGCTTGCTGTAAATACGCTACTATGTGTTGTGCCGTGTACAAAAACAGTCCTTTATGAGGACTATTATTTTTATTTTAATATTATTATGATTTTATTTTTATTTTAAACATTTATAATATAATGAATTCTGAAAATATTTATGTTGTTTCTGCGATTAAAAAAATTACAGCATAACGGTATAAATATCTGATAATCTTAATCCTGAAAATATTCTGTGATTTTGAATCATTAGAACGACGAAAATTAGAGAATAGATATACTTCGCCATCTGATTATAAATTCATGAAGTTTATCCAGCAGGCAATGTTAGTCTCTGGCAACAGTTACAGATAATAAGGTAAAACTGTTTGTACCTCTCTCACACGCTATTGACAAAATTAAGTTAGAATTATCACATGAATACGAACAGAAAAAGACTGAACTTTCGTATAAGACAGCTGAGGGAGCATTGTGAAAATAATATTGAAAGTGATAATGAAGGTGACTCTATCAAGGACGGAGTCAATGTGGTAATGGCTAAACAAAATCCCTGGCAAAATTGACAAGAGTCGAACTATACAGTTTATTTATTTATAATATTTTTTTTCTGTTTGGGTATGATAATTACGATTTACCCCATCAGAAGTAAAAAAAAAAATTCTGATCCGAGTTAGATTCGGACATTTTTTTTTTTTGGTTTTACGATGACGCATTATGATCGTACATACAGATTAATACTTAAAACCTCATTTCGCAAATCCAGAATGTGTCCAGCCTGGTCAGTAAATTTGAAATGTATCCTTGATAATAGCGGATTATGAACTCGGTAGATAAACGGGGTTAATTGGTTCAGATACAATTAACCACCCAGGCGGAGCTTGAGGACTGAACGAGTATAATATATATCCTTGCTCTGCAGTGCCACTTTTTGAAAGATCTACTTGATAGCTGCCATCAATTACATACATACTAGACTGATTGCGATCGTTGATGTTATATTAATAATACCAGGTGATATATGACGGCCTTCACCATGTGGATCATTATTATATTTAAGAATAACCGGTGGTGGGGCTATTTTTCTCCATGATTCAAGTATTTTTTGAAAATATTCGGTAATAAGATCAATGACTGATTTTTTTCATATTGGTATTGTCAAATCCTGGTGTCATAAATGTTTGCAATTTGATTTTCGGTTATTTTATAATGATCAAGAAATAATTGCTTAAGTTTTGGACTTGGGTAAGGATTTCCATGAGATCAGTTGCAACGTTTATAATACTTCGATTGGCAATGTACAAATCAAATAATATTCCATTTAAATGTTTGTTGTTTCGATTATCTGATTTTTTCTTACACCATCGTCATAATGGTGTGATAATGAATTAAGTAACTTAAATCATTAAATATTCAGGTTTAAAAATATCTAAACTTTTAAAAAATATTTCATCAACAATTTCTCTGCTTCTTCTGTTTTTTATAAGAGTATGGAATGCTGATCTACCCAGAATAGGAATTCTTTTGCCATCAAAATCGGTAAAGTAACGTCTAGGCACTTTACAATAAAATGGATAATACTTTTGATATTCCGGATCTTTAATGAATTTTTCTTCTTTTGTTCTAAATTTGTTTTGGTTCTGGAATTCCATTGTAAACAATGGGAACATCAGGCCATCCTAACAGGGATCTAATTGAACTTTGATAAATATCTACAACATAATCAGGGGAAATTATTTCAATCGCCGCTGATAATGTTGGTTCGTAAATAGTAATTGCTATTTTGGATTCTTTTCCTGTAATAGATTTAATTCTACGTTGGAACTCATGTATAATCTGTTCTATTTGATAACTGTCCGTTGAAATTCCAACAACTTGCCAATCAGGAGTTCCATCAGGTTTATTCTTGTTTGCAAATACCAGGGAATTATTTGGCTGTAGTCCACCAAACGGTTTTGATCTGATATTTGGCCAACTATAATAAACTCGTAATTGTGCTAATGCTATTTCACTTGCTGGAATTGCAGTTGGAAAGTCAACGCTAAATTCAGGATTATTATTACTGTTATTATTTTAATAGAACGCTCTGCGTTCTCTCGGGAACTTTTTGATCATTTATTTTTTCGCCTTGGTGGCTATTGTCAAGGACTGCTTCATTATAAATTTTCATTATCGTTGTGAACTCCTCATCGGATATATTACCATCACAGAGATACGCCGAAAGATACGATGATAATTTAATGCATGCAGACACCGACGTGTGTAGTTTTTATATACTAATGTAATTGTGTTCGTACATGTAGCTATCTTCTTTGCGACAAATACTGAGGATACCTGCGCATGTTGTTGCTGTTGAAACGACAATTGTTACAACTGCAGGTGCTGTCGTTATTGTTGATAGTAATACACCTGCGGACGCGATGATAGCAGAAACTGAGTAAACAATTATATCAATGATAACCACACGCCTGCGATATTTTTTTACTTTTACTGTATAATTGTCGATGATATTTTTTAGTTTGGTTTGACACTCACATACTTGATTGTATCTGTAACGATCCACGTCGATAAGTGACCCCGTCACTAGGGTTTGATTCATTATACTGTCATCTAAGTAATTGAGGAGTTTCAGCTACGAATTCCAGACACCACCAGTAACGTCTCGGGGGCATTTCCGCTGATGTCAACGTAAATGTTTCTTTGGTGTTCTTATTTAGCATCACCAGTGGAGGATTATAATGTACATTCGGTGATGAAGTGGCCGCAGTAATTTCCAAACCGTACATGGACAGCCTGTATAACCCAGTTACTTTGCGGTATGTTCGAGAGTGTTATCGCGCGGTGTCCATGTTGATGATCCTGATGCTACTGTGTACACGATATTGCTAATTTGTCTGTGTGGAATTTTAATCAGATTCGTTTTTACAATGTTAGAAATTCCATTAACAATATCGTTGATTTTTGTGTTAATGTCAGCAAGTTTTGTCAACAGTTGGACTGCCAAAAAAGTCATTAATAGATCTGTTTATATTTCTACGAAAATTTAGAAACGTTTGTACGTGATTAGAAAAATCAGTTCTAAATGCGGTCATTTCATCACTGATTGTTGTTAATGATGTCACCGTCGGGATATTGCTATCATCGACGTATTTTTTTTTGTTGCAGCATCAAAATTCATTCAATTCTGGTGTTCTGAGATTATTAATACCATTATTATTCATGTTGAGAAATGCACGCATTATACCACCGTTGACTAATACGTACTTGGATTCTTGATCATCGACGTATTTTTTTGTTGCTGCGTCTGATTCTATGACTGGGTTTCCAAGGTATGTAATTTTATTTTGATTCATGATATTATCAGTGAATGAATCGCCAGCTTTTTTGATATAATCATTAACTGACTTAACCGGAATCTTGTATTTTACCTTGATCAGCAAAAGTTGCGATATATAACAACCGCGGTGGGAATTCGTATAAGTACATCTGACAGTTGTATATTACTTGTTTTTAATCGTCCTTGTTTATCCTGAGAAACAACGACTTCATTTTGATCCACACTTGTGATATTTAATAAATCATAAGATTTTATTTCTGAGCTGATCAAGTGTTGCATATTTAGATAAATCGACTTCCTGCTGAGCTTTGCGAGAAGATCGTCCATAAATATCTACCATTATATTTACTAATGTCTGTTAAAATGTCTGCAGAACGCGATGAGTTCTGGCTATGCCTGGTGGCGGTATATTCGTGTACTACTTTGAGGAAGTTTTCCAGTGAAATTGCGTCGAGTACAGCGAGGGTTTCACGGCCACATACCGGTGGATCTGTTAATTTTTGTGTTGGTAATGTTGAATACCAGATTGGAATACTTTGCATGTTGCTAGCATATTTTAAAAATTCTTTTGGTGGCGCCAACCCATATTAATCAAAATAAATTATTCCACGTGGATCAATTGCATATGCAACCCAGTGAGTGCCATGAACAGAGTTTTTATCGAGAATAATAATACCAATTTCAGAACTGCTAGCAGTTCTAGGTAATTGATCACGCATAAAAACACCTAAGTTTTTTTAATATTCAGTTGCTTAGCAGCAGTAAGTAAATCAAAATTAGACATAGGAAGAATCATCGAACTGTCCCGGGCAGTCTTAGACCTTTTCCTTACAACGAATATGGGGTCCCTGGAAGTCTTAGACCGCGACCGTATACTGGGCCTGATAATCTTTGACGGCCCGGCTGTGGCACATTTGGTGATCTTAGACGTCTTCCGTGTTTTGCCCGTGATCTTTTTTTTAGATTTTCTGCGTGTATAATTCCTTGACCCGTTGCTTTCTTTGACACCATTCTAGGAGCGGTTCCAACAGCGCCTAATGTAGCTGCTTTTGCAACAGCAGGGGCTGCAGCGGCTATTATCGCGGGTAACGCAGCAAAAAGTGGAAATATGCCACCCGTTTTAGCGATGTCTTTAATTGCACCCGCAGAAAGATTAAGTTTTATACCTTTATTTGATTTTTTGGCTCCATTGAAGTGCTTATGCTGGCGTTCTGATAATGATAGCTTATTCGGACCACCTGCGATTTTTTTCTCTTTAGTGATATTTCTAAAGCACAATTTTTTGATGATTTGTAGCTTTTTAATCTGACCAGGAGTCAGACTGACATTAACATGTTGATATGACATTTATAACTATCCTTTTTTAAATCGGGATCTAATTACATATTTTCTACTGGGGCATCGACTCGCATTCGTCCACCAACACCTTCAAGTAGCATTGATTTATCGCCGAGTATGACAGCAATTGCTCTGTAATTAGCAATAACTCCTCGGTTTACGCGAGCTCGAAAATGTATGTCAACGACGGACTGTCTGGTTAAATCTAAATGTTCCAGCGAAAAGTAATACATCTGATACAGCGTTGTAAAATCTAACTGATATTTGTAAACCAGAATCATTTTGATCACGCCCCATGAATGTCATTAATCGATGATATGCACGTGCAACATGATTTTGTTCAAAATTTAATATATCTTCAGCTGGTTCTTGATGTCCATTTATTCTGAATGAAACTTCAGAAACACGGAGTTTATCAAATATCATTATGCTGTGATTTTGTGAATTTACTCGTGCAGCATCTAGTAATGCAATAAATGTCTTGGTGCTGAAACACCTTGCTGAGAAGCTATATGCCAAGTAAATAAACCATTAACAGCGCTCTGCACAGCATCTGTCTTTGTTAACCATGACAGCGCTGATTTACCACCTTGATCCATAAAAGAAAGTAAACGTTCTTCAAGTATTGTTGGAGTCATTACTGGCATCCACAATGAAAGTTTTGTTAAAACTACTTTTCCAACATGTTCTGGATTAGCTGCTGGTATAACACGCCATATTGCATCAGCTGTAGCCTTTCGTACGAGTACAACTGTATGCTTGGCTCCGAAAATAACTTTTCTAACATTTCTACAAAATCCAAATATGTGATAGTGGAATCGCACATGGAAAATTTGTTATTACCTTGCAACATTGTTTTACGCGTCGCAAATCCCAAGTTGAATCCTGTATTGACTCTTTGTAGCGTTGAAAATGCTGCAGCGGGTCTATCATTCCTGCTGGTTGTGGATTAACTGCACTGACTAATTCCAATCGTATTAATAAATGTTGTCTGTTTGGTGATCAGCTGTATCCTTGGTAAACATCATTGACGGACCAGCTGATCTTCAATAATCATCGCTGAATCTTGCTAGACTTGATATTGTTGTAGCAACATCAACATCTTTCTGAATTGTTTCAATATTTTTTCCATAAGTCATATACGTAGCGCTGTCAAACAACGCCATAATACCATTATTAACAAAACCAATCATACAATTTTCATCCATCGCAGCATTATCTGCTCTTAAATGTCACCTTCTACTTCAATAAATGCCTCAGCAGTTAAGAAATATATACTCGTATCTTGAACATGTAGTTCAATTCGTCCACGCTGATTTGGTTGTCGTGCGTCATAAGAATATTGATAATCGCGCACACTCATCTTTGAGTACTGGTGCGTCCATGTCGAATGCGGGATCAGATATATACGCTTGGAACATCTTTATTATTATCGTGTTCGTCTAACACGAAGACCGCTTCCAGCTATCAGACTAGCGGTTATATTTTTTTTCAGACATTGGTACACCAGCTAACTATGCTAGTTTGTGATTAGCAGCGTGATTTATTATTTTACTAACATTTGCGGGCATCACTTCAATGCTGGCCAGTTTCACGGTAGAACGCGGAGCGTTCTGTCTTCGTGTTAATCGCGCTAGTCTTTCCTTGATTGCTGAGAATGCTTTGCTAGCAACATCACCAACAGCAGCAATACCTTATCACGAACAACATCAATAGCTTTCATACCTAGTTGCTTTACAAGTGGTATTGCTTTTGGGGTTATCCTTCAAAATAAACCTTGAACATCACCTAGTCCATCTCCGTAGATCGTTTTGTATACTGGTAATCGTGAATTTATTACCCTGACCATGGTTGGTCTATGAGTATTATATATAATCATCTTATTATAGTCATTGCATCTAATTACATAATCAATCACTGTGATAATCATCGGCGATTTCATTAATGAGGGACCGATATACATTAATATCCATGATACCGCCTGTAAATAATCGTTGACAAATATCAGCTGCTTCATTGATGATTTCTGGGGAATTATTACCAGCTCGTTTTCCTTCCAATGAGAATTTCTAGTCTTTCGACATCGGCAAGGACGTTATTGGGACAAGTAATAAGGCCACTTCCTCGAGTAGTAAGACCGCTTCCAGTTGCGCCTGGGGGATCTTGATATTCTTCCTCACTTGTTGTTCTGACTGGTTGTCGTGGTGATTGCAATAGTTTCATCATTTCTTGAAATTGTTGTTCTTGTTGTTGTCGCTCTTGTTGTAGTCGTTGTAATCGTTGTAATCGTTGTGCTGATGGTGATAATTGTTGTGGTAGTGGTGGTAGTAGTGGTGATGGTAATAGTTGTTTACTTTAGTTTTTTCGATATGCTTATATACCCTACTGTCTAATTCATTAAAATTGTCTTCCTCAGATCTGATTTCCGGAATATCAGTAGCGATGCAATATACATCCTTGATCCAATCGGCACGTTTTAGAGATTCAACATATTCTGGTTTTACATATTTTTTTCTTTCATAATATCCATACGCGGCAATATCAAGTAATTGGTCTTTGTCCTTGAAAGCAGCAATACCTTCAGGCGTAAATTTATCTATTATCTTAATTCTGGTTCTTGGTGGTTTAGGTTGTGGTTGAGCTGCTTTAATACGGCCAGCAATATCAACAGGTAATGTTTCAAGAGATTTGTGTTGCCCCAGTTGCTGTAACAATTTTCTTTGTTGGTTCGACAATCGGTTTAAATAATTGTTCCGTACCTTCTGTAAATTCCACTTGAGACTCATGACGTTCTTGTAGTTGCTGCTTGACAGAATTACGGACGGGTAAATATTTCTTAATTCCCTCTAGTCGCTCTCGAGCTAATCTAGTTGTGAGATTCTCCTATCATTATTGATATAACAATGATTTAATTACAGCAGCAGGGAGGGTGAACGACCAGCGTTTGTGTGACCAGCACGTAAACGAAACACGCCATAAAATAAAAACGCGCGTCAGATGATGTAACAAAATGACCTAACCCAATTAGAGAAATCTCGTGGCCTGACAGAGGTTTTGGTTTAACGTTACTGACCTTGAGATTTCATTTTCGTAGGAAGTTTTATTTTTCATAAATAAGGTCTCCAGCAAAATGGTCTGTTCACCCTCCCAGCTGCTGGTCGATACAAGTTTGGACCAATCCAAGGATCCAGGAGAACTGTGATTTGTCAATTGGACACGTAAACCAGGTCAAGATGTTTCATTAGCAAGTTTTACAAATATTTTGAGTCACACGTGGTTATGATTGTACGAACTGTACAAATGACTGAGTTACGAGTCATGTGTTTCAATTGATTGTAGTTTCAATTGAGTACAATATTGTTATTTACATTATGAGATTATGTGAATCTCGCTTTCATCTCGTGAGATTATGTTAATCTTACCTTCATATCTGAATATATGAATCACATTTGTTTTTTGTTTTTTCTCACTGGTAAATGTTTGTGTTAAGTAATCGAATGAGTCGTGTGTTTGGAGCGTGAAAGAATCACTATATATAAATTTTATCAATTCATTTCATAAACTCCATTGTTCATCAGTGTGTTGTGTTGTCATTTAGTCCAAGCATCCATTCAGGTTAAATCCTGTTACAATTACCCAGCACAGAAGTTATGCCTGCTAATGTTAGTAAAATAATAAATCAAGCTGCAATTTAAAAACTAAGAGTTAGCTCGTGTACCCCTATCAGAAAAAGGAAAAAATATAACTGCTAGTCTAATAGCAGGAAGTGGTCTTTGTGTTAGACGATAACAAGTATAATAAAGACGATCAAGCATATATCTGATCCCGCATTTGACATGGACGCACCAGTCCTCAAAGATGAATCCGTGCGTGATAAGTATTATTCCTATGACGCACGAGAACCAAATCAGCGTGGGCGAATTGAGCGGCAAGTTCAGGATACAGATATTTCTTACCCGCTGAAGCATTTATCGATATTGAATGTGAAATTCTAAAAACAGATACTGAATATGGAGCTGATGTTAGAGTTGGTTTTGTTAATAATGGCATCATGGCGTTGTTCAACAGTGCCACGTATAGCAGCGACGGAAGAAACATTGAATCATGCCTGGAAAACATCGACGTCGCCACGAAGATACTTGGGCTTGCTCGATACAGCGATGATTATCCAAGATCGGCTGGTCCGTCAATGATGTTTATGAAGGATACTACTGACCACCCTTACAACAGATAGTACGATATAAGACGTCCAAGAAACAATGCCGGCGCTGCTGACGCTGATGTGGAAAACATGATTATTAGCGTTAATCCAGAATTCAACTTAGGATTCGCAGCGCGTCGATCAGTGCTGAAAGATGAAAGATTTTTATGTGCAATTCCATTGTCACATATCTTTGGATTTGGTAGAATTGTCAGAAAGGTTATTTTTGGAGCCAAGCATACAGTTGTACTTGTAAGAAAGACTACCGACGATGAGGCAATCTGGCGCCCTCCTCTCGGTGATGCTGGTAAAGTAATACTGACAAAACTTTCATTGTGGATGCCACCAATGACACCATCACTCAACAATCAACATTATCATGGTTGACGATGACCACTGATAGTGTTCAAAGTAACACTAACGGTTTATTGACACTTATGGTTTATTCACATGGGAGATAGTATCACAGCAAGGTGTTTCTGCACAGCTACATATATTTGTTGCTTTCCAAGGTCCTACACGAGTAAACTCAAACACACAGTGCAATGATATTTGATAAACTTGGTGTTACTGAAGTTTCAATGTGAATAAACGGGCATCAAGAACCATCCGAAGATATATTATTGAATTTTGATAACAATGATGTTGCACGTGCATATCAATTGATGAAATTCATGGGACGTGATCAAAATGTTGATTCTGGTCTACAAACATCACAGCTAGATTTTAGAACTCTGTTCAATCTATTACTTTTCGCTGGAACACTTGGATTTAGTTTAGGAAATCTGTCGTTGATACACTTTCGAGCTCGTGTGGCAGGAGGAACTATTGCTGATTACAGAGCAATTGCCGTTATACTCAGACAAAACAAATGTTGCTTGAAGGTGTTGGTGGACGAACGAGTTATTGATGCCCCAGTGGAAAACATGTAATTAAATCGCTCATGATATTAAAATGTCATATCATGTTAGTGTTACACTAACTCGAGGTCAGATTTGAAAGCTACAATCAGCATAAAAAAGAATTCTGGAATAAAAGTATTGCTGAAAACAGCACAGATCGCAGATGGTTCAAATAAACTTTCACTGACGGAACGTCAACTCGGGCACTTCAATGACGCCAAACGATCAAAGACCGGTGTACGACTTGATCTTTCTGCGGGTGCCAATAGCGACATTGCCAAGACGGGTGATATATTTCCGCTTCTTGCAGCTATACCAGCGTTGATAGCCGCTGAAGCCCCAGCTGTTGCAAAAGGAGCTGCACTTGGTGCTGTTGGAACTGCTGCTGGGATGGCACATAAGAAAACAGGTCACGGAATAAAGACTTCCGAAAAAAGGGCGGGATCTATGACTGCCAAGAACTCCCTATTCGTGGTATGGCCAAGGACTAAGACTGCCGGGGACACTTAGTTGATGCTTCCCATGTCTAATTTTGATTTACTTGATGTTACTGTACAATTAAACATAAAACACTTCGGAGGTGTTTTTATGCGTGATCAGTTACCAAAACAACTAAACAATGTTGAAACTGGTATCATTAATCTCGATGGAAGTTCACGCCCTGGTACACATTGGGTTGCATACGCGATTGATCCATGTGGAATTGTTTTTCAATTAGTATGGACTGGCACCACCAAAAAAATTTTAAAATGTCAGCAGAATGCAAAACACTCCGATCTGGTATTAAACATTACCAACACAGACAATAACAGATCTGCCAATATGTCGCCGTGAAGTACTCGCTGTACTCGTCGCCGTGTCAAGGTCGCTGACACTACCTCATAAAGTCGTGCAAGAGTATACCACCAGACGGTATAGCCGTGCACCGTCGTTTTAAATAGGTCTTAGTGTAATATAAAATGGTATATATTTTCGGAAGATCTGCACGAGGTTAATCCTCAAAGTGACTTATCCACAACCATTTACGAGGTCAAGAATGAGTTCTCTAATCTTTTGAGTCTCGCAAATGTGGACCAAAATTAAGTCCTTGTTTTTCAGGATCAACAAGGACGGTTAAAGACAGCAATATTCCGTTGACAGATATTATTCTGCGAGTTCCAGATGCGACCGAAGATAACTTAGGGGTATTTGCTAAAAACGGTAAATTAAAAACTCGGAGGAATCAATTCTAACACTCATGGGAGAAATTGGACAAATCAGAAGAATTGGAGATATTATGTATGGCGATCTCAACATGAGCAAAAATACAATTATTAATGTGAGAGAACCAAAACAGAGGATGATGTGGCAACAAAATGATACGTAGACAGCAACAACGCCACGATCAGAACTGAAATCGATGATCGTTTACTATCCGCCGGTGATACAATGACTGGTTCCCTCAATATGGCTAATAATAAATTTACTGGTCTTAGAGAACCAGAATCAAACCATGACGCTGCAACGAAGAAATACGTCGACAGTAGCAACATCCCGAGAATGACTTCGCTGATGACAATGATGGATTGACCACATTTAGATCTGCTTATGCTACTCACGTAAACAGGTTTTTGAATTTTCGTAGAAACGCAAATAAAACAATTGGTGAATTTTTTGGAAGTCCAGCAGTCATTGACATCAAGATCTCTGAAATCAAAACGATTATCGACGACATCAAAGAGATTAGCGATCATTCAACCCCTATACAAGCAGTAGCGTGTGAATCATTATTATGGACACCAATCAATAAATTTATCAAACATCGCGGCAAGGTTACCGGCATGTACAGGTTTTCAGTAATCGGCGTTACAATATTTACAGTATCTACCACAATTTCACAGCGTTCTCCAATCAACGCATCTTCTGGATCTGTGTTAGTGATACTGGAGAAAAATGACGCGGGAACATTCTTGGTGGAAACCGAAGAAAAAAACATCGACGCGTTGTTATGCTATTGGTGGATTCAATTCGTCTCCAGTATGCCACCTACTTAAAATTTAGCAATATACATAATGAACCAACCGATTGATGTTGAAGCGCATCATTAGATACCATCAAGCATGCGAGTGGCACCGCCAACTGCAACTATCGACGAGTATAGTGTTACGTGACCAGGCTCGTACAAAAGTAACGAAGAAAAGAGTGAAGCCAACAAGCTTTGTAAATTTTAACAGAATAATTTATTTCCCTAGAAAACAAGGTAAAAATATGAAAACGGACTTCAGTTTGTAGGATTAGTTTTGGATTAGATTCACAATCTAAAAATACAAGTCCTATCACTAAAAAGTTCTAAATGAATCAAAGTACTGCCCGTTTATTGATTGTTGGTGCAAGGAATAGTCTGGTTTAATTGAGTGGGACCATACTAGAAGTAGGATAAATACGTGTGGGGCTATTTTCGAGTGGGCAGTAAAACTTGAGTTAAGGTAAAGAACTTAATTATTGTGTCACCGTACAAGTAGATCAGGATGGCGACAGACAGACATTTAGTTATAGAATTTAAGTTGATTTGTAAGGACGAATTAGGTTACAAAGGGGCCAGGTTAGCTGAATTTGTTGAGCGGAGTGTTAGAGAACACAAGGAGCAACTATCCGCGGAACGAGAGAAAGACGGGTAGCGGAGGGCGAACGAGAACTCGAACTAGCCACATTGCAGGCCAAAGAAAAATCTAGAAAACGCGAACATATGTTAGCCATGGAGAGGCTGAGGATCGAAGCAGAGTCCAGATGGGGTGAAGACCTGAATGAACGTTGAGGACCCACAAGTAGGCGATCTGAATACAGACGACCAATACAGATCCCCATGCCCATGTTCAACGACAAGGACGAAATCATTGACAACTTTTTGACGCAGTTCGAAACGTTCGCACTGGTTCATCAGCTACCCAAAAACCATTGTTCTATCAATTCGGCATTCTTACAGGGAGCCGCGAAAGACGTCTACCATAGTATCACACCGAACGAGGTAGACGACTACGACGCTCTGAAGAAAGCGCTACTACGGCACTATGAGCTGTAGGCGGAAACGTTTCGGAAACTCTTTAGAGGAGCGTTTTAAAGAGCTACCGAAACGCACGCGCAATTCCATAGCCGCTTACGCGTAATTTTTGATAAATGGATGAAAATGACTGGTACCGCGCTAACGTATGAAGGCATACGCGAGGAAATTTTGAAAGAGCACGTCTTAAGTACATACAGAAAAGACTTAATAGTGTTCTTAGCGGAGCGTGAATTCTCAACTTTGGATGATATTAACGTGATGGCAGAGCGCTATGAGAGTGCACACTCGCGTTCGACCACCTGGGGTGGCAGGTACCGACCTGGCATCGGTGAGCATAGAGAGACAACTGACGTGGTACCTCAAAGACGGAATGGTCAGAATGGTGGGAGGCCAGGGGCCGGAAATCTCAGCCGAGACTAGGGGAGAGAGAAGGATACCCGGGGGAGGAAAAGTGAGCTGGTGTGTTACGGCTGCAACAGACCAGGCCATGTCGTTAAGGATTGTAGGAAGTATCGTCCGACAACGATTAATTCGTTAACTCCGAATACTGTTAACAAACCGAATGTCACTGAATTGTATAAATCTCTCTATTTATTAAATACATGTACTCGGGTTTCGGTTTTTGTGTACAACAATACCCGAGGGTGATTTATGCATATTGTACAATATTTCGAAATAGCGAGTTCGGTTCATCCCTGCCGCATTTGCGAAGTGCTCTCGATGGGGAAAAACCGATTTACATCTAGCACGGCTACATCGTATGTATATAAATGCCTCACCGTAAAGTGATATCTTCACGGTACGGAACGTCTTGTCAGTAAGCAGTCTACTTAGGGACTTGCACGTCTTCAGCTGTAGAGGTATGTAATTTATTAATTATATGTGTATATTATTTATTTTGTATATTGTAAGTTACAGCTATTGTACCACCAAGTTTATTTTTGTACATTTTCTATGTAGCTTTGGCTTGCGTGGTATAATGCAATACTTTCTATTCTTGTTTGTGACTTGGCAAGAGATTTACATTAACAATATAAAGTTGCATTTTCTTAAGAAACGTTTAGTACCATAGGAATCTTATCGGACACAGGTTCACTTCTGAACCTGTTTATTGTGTTGTAATATTGTACCGATAATGTAATTTGTATAACTTACCGTATATAACGTCATTACGTTTTATCCTATATGCTGTATCATGAGTAGTACACGGTGTTAGATGTATTTTCAGGTGACCAGAGTGATCCATGGTGATCGTGGTTGACGTGGTACCAGCTAAAGAACTAACCATAGGAGTTAACATAGCAGCCATAGAGCTGAGTGAACAATGTAGCTGGTCGAGTTGCAGGTGATTGGGCGTTGCAGACCGGATTGGTGGGCGCTGATTGCTCGTTTGACCAAGGAATTGAATGGTGGTCGGTGACTACCTATAATACTTGCTTGATTGACCAGTGTGACTGGTATCCAAGTGTGATATTGACGGGAGTGTTGTTACTCCGTGCATGTAATCTTTTAGCCGTGGGCTAATTTTGGGGTTTTGATTATACCCATTGTTTTGGGAGCGCAAAGATACTTTTGTATATCTGTCCAATCAATTCATCATTTTACTATTTGAGTAAAAAATCTCATTTTTCATTAGTTGAGTGAATACATCAGTTTTACTATTGAGTAAAACCGTCATTCTTTTCATCGTGTGAAGTTACTGCGAATTGTTCACCTTTTGCCCTTGTACTGTGTAAGGTAATTTATTTGTATTTATATTTGTTGCATATTTAGGTTCGTGCGTATTCTGTTAATGTGTTCAATATTTGAATCTTATACACGCACGTATTAATCAAGATTCTTTCTCATTCAAATCGTATATCAATAAACACTGTATTTGTATCACCATCCATCCGACGTACATGACCCAGCCATCTGATGCGACGTTGGCGGAGGAGTGTGACCATTCTGAGAATCTTGGCACGTTCAAGCACCTCGTTGTTTGTCACTCAATCGCTCCAGGTGATCCCGAGTATGCGTCGGAGGCATCGCATGTGAAAGGCGCTCAGTCTTTTCTCCTGTGAGGCGTACAGGGTCCAGGTTTCGCTGGTACAGGAGTGCTTAGCACACAGGCACGGTACACGGAGATCTTGGTGTTCAGGGTCAGCATGCTGTTGTTCCACACTCTCTGCGACAACCTAGAGAGTTGTTGACGCATTTCCAATCCACTTGAGCTCGGCGTCGAGTGAGAGGTGGTTGGTGATGGTAGAGCCGAGGTACGTGAACTGACTGACTACTTCTAGTTTGTAGTTGTTGATGCTGGGAGGATCCGCGTCCTGAGCCATCACGTTGGTTTTCTTTAGGCTGATGGTCAATCCGAATTCATCGCATGCTTTAGCAAAGCGGTCCATCAGGCGTTGTAGTTCAGCTTCTGTGCGAGTGGCTAGAGCAACATCATTTGCAAAGAGCATGTCCCTAATGGTTGCTTCTCTTACTTTGCTCTTTGCCTTCATTCGTGCTAAGTTGAACAGTCTGCCGTCTGATCGCGTGTGCAGGTAGATCCCTTCTGTGGACGTCCCTGGGAAGAGCTTGCTGTAGACAAATCCAGCTGGCGACATGCTCGGATTACTGGTCTGAAAGCCGGCGAGGACAAGCTGCGACTGCTAGCTGATGAAAACGATCTCAGAGGAAGAGGAAGCAGCTCCAACCCACACCAGTCTTGACTTAACCTTTTAAGTGCAGCAACTTCAGCAAGGATTGCCACTCTTTGTGTGGGACTCCATAGCCACAGAAGACGCTGCACAACTACCAACCGGGACACCTCATGGGCGCATTTCCATCGTCTCTCGAGACTAACGGATACCAACACACATGTATCACCATCAAGTGTTCTGTTCTAAATCCGAAATCCCAACTCGGTTATCTTGTTAAACAGAAAACAGTGGAGTTGACTAATACAGCGGTAGCTACGGTTAATGGTGAGAGGGCAACCGTGCTGTCTGATACCGGCTGTAGTTATCCGGCCTTGGTAGATAGTAGATGATATGTCAATTCTTGAGATTACACCGGCGAGACGGTTGTTCCAGTTTGCTAACCGGACGAAAGGTTCGCTCCGGGTCGTTAACATTGATCTTGATTCGCCGTATGTAAATGGACGAATTCAAGCAGCGTGCTTGTCGGGACTGTCTCATGACGTAATATCAGGGTGTAGGTATGTGATGCCACGTCCTAACCCTAGGACGTGTACACCTGTACAAGTGGGATCCTTTGAGACAAGGGCTATGATGCGAAGGTCAGGGTCAAAGCCGCTAAGACCCACGACTTCGCCCATGAACAGTTTGCTACCTGGCGAGTTGAGGAAACTTCAAGAGGAAGATTTCTCTCAACAAGGTACGCAGGTACGCAAAAGATGGGTCCATACAGAAATTGCCAGACGGCGAGGTGAAGTTTGCAACGAAACGCAGTATTTTGTACAGGTACGCCAGGAAAGGTACCGATATGTTTAAACAAGTTGTTGTGCCCATAGCGAAGCGAGCAGAAGTGCTTAGGTTGGCACATGAGGGTCTACTTGGAAGCCACAACAGCGTGGCGAGGACCAGAGGTAGGTTAGTGAGGAAATTCTAATGGCCCGGTGTGTACGGGGATGTTCGGAGGTTTTGTTTGTCGTGTGACAAGTGGCAGCGGGTGGCACCTAAGACCACCCATCGCCCAGTGCCATTAGGAACCACCCCATTGATTGACAAACCTTTCTCGAGGGTGGCAATGGACCTAGTAGGTCCTATAAAGCGGGCGGCAGAAAGCGGTAATCGTTATATACTAACGATAGTAGATTATGCCACCCGGTACCCGGAGGCCGTGGCCTTGAAAACCATTGACTCAGTCACATTGGCTGAGGCCTTGTTAGGAGTTTCGTCGAGAGTTGGTGTCCCTCAGGAGATACTAGCTGACCAGGTGACAAAGTTTGTGAGCAAGGTGATGGAAGAGGTAAACAAATTAGTCCATTAGACACCTGTCAACAGCCCCGTATCATCCGCAGTGCAATGGTTTGATGGAGCGTTTCAATGGAACATTGAAACAGGCTCTGAAGAAGCTGTGATGGTCCACCCAGGGATTGGGATCGATACTTTTCCGCGATACTTTTCGCGTATCGAGAAGTAGTTCGGGTTTTTCACCTTTCGAATTAGTCTATGGCAGGACAGTTAAGGGACCCATGGCTGTATTGAAGCAGTTATGGACGGACGAAACAAGCATCCAAGAAAGTGCGAACAACATACCTATATGTTGTTGATCTCCGCAACAAGCTGGAAGAGGTTTCTAAATTCTAGACTCAGGAGAATCTCCGCGACGCAAGGGGGCGTCAAGCCAAATATTACAATAAAAGGACGAAGGAACGTCACTTCGAGGTGGGTGACATGGTGTTGTTGTTGATGCCGTTAGAGCACAACAAACTTAAAGTCTCGTGGAGGGGAACATTCGTGGTAACGGAGAAAAAGAGTGGGCAGAACTACCGTGTCCGGGTAGGAGACAAGGAGAAGCTGTACCACGTAAATCTCCTGAAACGTTACCGTGAAGGAGAGCAGCCCAGAGTTCGTGGTTGCTACAGTTGTGACTGAAGAACCCTATGACAACGGAGGAGAGGCGGAAGTACTCCTTACGTCGTTTTCCTTGACGGGACGTTAACGTCAGAGCAACGTAAGGAAGTGGAGTCGTTACTCCAGGACTACTAAGCGTCTTAACAGAACGATCTGGCAAGACGGAGTTGGAGGAGTTCACCCTGAAGCTACTGGACGAGAAGCCAGTGAAGTTGAAACTATATCCGTTACCCTATGCGAAATAAAAACTGTCCGAAATGAAATTCAAGCTATGATAGACTTGTGAGTTATAGAACCAGCCGAGTCGGCGTATTGCTCTCCTGTTGTGTTGGTACAGAAGAAAGACGGTACACACAGATTTTGCGTCGATTACAGGAAGTTAAAGAAGATCACGGAATTCCGGGTAGAACTGTTACCTGATCGAGTCCATATTTGCCGGGGTGACCAACGCTAATTATTTTTCGAAAATCGATCTGTCTATGGGATACTGGCAAATTCCAGTTCGAAATGAGTACAGAGCAAAACTTGCCATCGCAACTCCAGATTGGACCTACCAGTGGATAGTCATGCCATTCGGGGTCCAGAATACGCCGAGTGTCTTCACGCGTATGATGCGAAAATTACTTGAACCGTTAAGGGGGACTGGAGTTTCAAACTTCATGGACGATTTACTCTTAGCGACAGCTACTTGAGACAATCATATCATTTTGCTGAAAGACGTTTTAGAGCAACTTCGACAAACGGGACTGACCGCACGACCATCTAAGTGTCATGTAGGGTTTAAGAAACTAACCTACCTAGGTCATACCTTCAGCAAAGACACGTTAACCCCAGATAGTTCTAAGGTCGACCAACTTAGGGACGCAGTAGGACCTACCACTAAGACGGAAGTTCGATCTTTCTTGGGACTGGCCGGGTATTATCGTCGCTATGTTGATAACTTAATCGCTATTGCTAGCCAATTGACTGACTTGACTCGGAAAAACGCTCCGACGAAAGTTATATGGATAGACGCATGTGAACGAGCATTTCAGACGTTGAAGGACAGACTGACGTCAGACGCAGTAGTGAAATTGCCTATGTGACACGAGATTTTGTCTTACGTACTGACGCTTGTGATAAAGGTTTAGGGAGTGTACTATTACAAGAGCATGATGGAAATTTATTCCCAGTTGCATACAGTAGCAGCAAATTGTCAACTGCAGAATGCAATGATTAGGTCTCTGAGAAAAAATGCTTGGCAATTATCTTTGGGATATCTAAACTCCAACGTTACCTGTATGGACGAAAATTAATTTTAGAAACTAACCACCAACCACTCGCCTATTTAGCTCAAGCTATGTAGACTAATTGACGATTAATGAGATGGTCATCATTTCTACAGCAGTACCAAGTCCAGGTACGGTATATTAAGGGCAACGAGAATGTAGGGGCTAACTGCTTAAGTAGACTAGGGACGTCTGAGGTGAAGGTTTCACCTGAGGACTTGTAAGTGAATCAGATTACATCTCCAAAACTTTGGAGAGTAAAAACCCCTGATTTTACCCTTAAAGGGGAGTCTATGTAAGGGTACAAATTTCTGTCGATCTATAAAGAGCACATTAATCTGGGCAGGTGAACGATTAATTAGATTTATGGGGACAGGTGCGTGTTTAAATCTCTATACTGCAAGGATTTTTAATGTCTGTGTCGCGCGTGGGAGTGATTCTTAATTATGCTTTCGTTTATTTAAGTCAGACAGACTGGATGGAAAAGGTTAACTTCGATCTTTGTATCGAAATTGTCCGAGTTGATATTGTCCAGAATCAGTTATTTTGGAAATCTAGAGGTCAGGCGGACCGAAATTTTTCTGCCTAGTTATAAAAGGCAGATGTATATAATCCTGATTGGTTACGCCAAATAAGGGGCGTGGTTCCCACAGGAAATTTCTTGGTTTTAATATGCCCCATCGCAAAAATTTAGTAAGTCTACGTTTTTCTGCAGAGAGAAAATATAGGAGACTCCGAGGTTGAATTTAGAAGAAATTTTCTCGTACAACAATTATCCAAGGGACCGGATGTCTGGAAAGTCGACGGACAATTTTGGCGGTAGAAGCGAGCAAAGCTTGAAAGCACAAGGTATTTGCGTCAATATCATGTAATCCGTTGATACCAATATAACGATTTGCTTGGACTTATTTGTTTATATTTGCATGAATTTATTTGTTTAAATTCAAACATCAATTTTCTTGATATGAGTACTGCGTTTGAGTTCATCTATCTGAATCCATACAATGATCTTCTTTATATAACTCTGACGAATTGTTTGAATGTGTCGTCTTCATTGTTATAGGAAAATAAGTACTCAACGAATTTCATGCCTTACCTTAGTTGATATGAGTTACGAGAATCCGTGTGAATTCACCGACCTTAGATGATTTCACGTATGATAAAGACTTGAGTGCGTATTGACTGAAATTAACGTTGTTAAGCCATGAAGTGAGATTTCATGTACGCTAAATACTTGAATGTGTGTATTCGCTGGAAATAACCTAGTTAAGCCATGCAATAAATTTCATTCATTCAGTCATTTGTGTAATTGAGACGAGAACGGATCTGTTGTCTCGTGTGATGTTAATGTGAGTCAGGTTGAAAAGGCCGTTAGGAAGTACATTAATGTTATGAAACTAGGTTTGTTTATTGTCTGCCATGTTTGACTTCACCAGATAGCCTTTGGTATCTGTTTGAATTCCGATAGGACGATATCTGACAAAACGAGAGGGGAGTAATGATCTATTCCCAGTAGGATATCTGACAGGAGATTTAGGTTGCTTCTGTTTATTTGGAAAGGGGAAATAGCTCCACTGACGTATCCACGTACCTACTTATCCAAGTATCTACGTATCTACGTACTTACGTATCCACCTACCTACAAAGTTCGGAGTAATGATCTATTCCCAGTGGAAGACAGGAGATTTAGTTGCTTCTGTTTATTTGGAAAAATTCACTCGTATCCACAAGGAATATCCGATTACGATCGATTACGTATAACTATTCTACAAAGTTCGAGGGTTTTATATAAACGCCATGGTCATGTGTGATGTCTCGGTTTCGCTTGTCACTGTTCATTTTCGAGTAGGAAGCTTTATTTTCACGACATGGACTGATTCTAGGAGACTTTACCCTCTCAAGCTGTTAAAAAACGCACCTTCCTGAAGTCATGCTCTAGATTCCTCTGCCGACACGATCGCTCTTACTGTCTACTTCAAGAGGTGCGAAGGTGTCCGATCAGTTTAAACCCAATTAGAAAAAAAAATTTCCATTGGGTATGTTTTGTGGACTGGTCTTGAAAGCTTTATGATTCTAGTAAAAAAAATTGAAAAACTGAAAAACATGTAAGCGTAGAATCTGTCTGGCATGTTTGTTCCCGATGTTACATGATGACACTGTACTACATGATGAGGTTGCACCACGGGACTTCAGAGTACATGCCAGGCAATAAAGGTTCATTTGTAAAAGTGGGTTGGTTTAACTTTGATAGAATTTTTTGTCTAGATTCCAGATACCACAGAGAACGGGTGACAAGTGAGACAGAGCGTAAAGGTCCATGAAGTTTTATTCTCGAAAAAACATTTTGAACTCATCGTCTTATTTCCTTATTGCCGAGATGATGGTATGATGCTGAGTGAGACTCGATGTTAACATTGCAAAGTTTGTGACGCACTCGATCTGTCTGAATATACAAGGGAACCCCAAGAAATCTATTTAGGGTACACTATGAGACAATTGGGGGATCTTGTGACTTGCCAACACTGGAGTAATTTCATGTTGAAGACAGTGGTTTTTGCTGGTACACAAGCTGTAAAGCTACAAACTTTATAATGCCAGTTATATACTACTACATTAAAAATTGAATAATAGCGATGCACGCATGCCATAAACTGTTATTGACTCGTATAAAGTACTATAATCTCTTTTTATTGATGCAATGGCAAGTTTTTTTTTGTCTTTTTTTTTCAAGAAAGCATTAAACTTTAAAAACATTAAGATTCGTGGGAATCAGTTGAACCTCATTATTCCGGTCCCAGATACTTGGTCTAATTAATTCCAAAATTGGTCTAATTAATTCCAAGAGATATTGTAGTCAAATGCACAACATTGCTAATGAAATGCATCATGGGTGTCAAATTTTTTCAAGCAAAATTGATTCTGAGTAAAAACACCAACTCGCATCTTATGCACATTTATTATACATTTTTGCAACCTTCCTGTGATCAAATGGGCTGTGATATTTGGATCATGTTTGTCGCTGTGAACGGAGGAAATGTCCAAATATATTGCACATGTATACCAAAGCGACAGGCTAAAGCAATAAAGGACCCCAATATGTCCAATGTCATCACATCTCACGACTGTTTCAGTGGTTTCCTTAAATATTCAAGCAGATCTAGTGCATCCCAGAATGCAATATTATCTTTCTTGTTTTGCATAGCCTAAATCATACGAAATACCAACGAGATAGAGATGTGATACTATAGTATGTGTTGCAAATATATACATTTGCATATGAACATAGTAATTAACCTAATTAGGACAGTAATTATATCATAAATAATGTATAAATTACTAAGGTAAGATAATTTTCTATTACCATACTGTAATTTTAGCTTTGGTACGAAAAAAGAGCATGTATATTGTCATTATTTTCCTCCCTTGATCTTTTGCATCCTCTTTTGTACTACTGGGTGTACCTGGGTGGGGAATTAATGCTTTAACAATGGGTCTTCCAAAACGTGGTAGCGCCGAACATTCTGGGCTTGCTTCTGGCAATGACACCTGTTAATGACAACAATAAGAATGTCACTTCCTTTGGACTATCCATCATAATAGAAATTAGAGCTTTGTCCACCTGATAAATACTAATGTCCTGAGCATGCTGTATGAACACAAGACAGTTGGCGCAGATAATGTGCTTTTGATGTATGTACATCAATAGCTTAGATGGATTACTCCCTGAAGATTATTCCCGTTAAACGTCAAATAGATCATTCTTGTACATGAAAACACTTCCAAAGGAAAGAATGAATATCCTGTCTGTCTGTGATGGATTGTCTGTGTTTGACGTGTGGTCTGACATCAGTTTGTAATAATACTGATTCTAATAAACATTTGCATACTAAATATAGCATCCTAAATATAGCATCCTAAACGTGAAATATTGAAGTACTAATGATATTTCGTTCTTATCTGACGTACAAGTGTGCACATCGCTGATCCTATAGATGATGATAATAATAATAATAAGAAGAAGAAGAAAAAGAAGGAAAAAAGCATATAAGACTGGATAGTTTGTCATAATATAATGTGTATTATTAACGTAAACATTTTAATCACTTGTAATAACGTTTCATTAATATTTATTATTCATGATTTAAATTACCATGTTGATATGCAAGTTTTAAGTCTTGGCTAATTTTCAGTTACGAACTGCTAATCCAAAACTGCGTAAACAAGTGTCAGTCTTTGTGGGTCATAGTAACCCAAGAGACTGGCCCAGATATTATAAATATTCATCATTCTTGCAGTTAATATTTATAGAACTTTCGCTTTTATGCTTTTAAAGTAATCTGACAAAACTTGCTGGCCAAACTATCTTACGTGTTTCGATATTATTTGTGTTAACTGATTTCCATGCAAATTTATTGTTAGATGGTTCTCATTTGGTGGTACTCATAAATCATGTCACACCACTCTCAGAGGAAAGAGGAATTATGATGAATTACAATTATAATCTGACTTGTGGTAAAGTGGCAGGACATTGCCATGGTGTAATCTGCATGATAGGATAGGACTTTGATACACTAGCAATATTCATCTACGGTCCTTTTTGATGAGGCAGAAATTGAGTCAAAGCAGATACAGCAGACTTTCTTTAGTACAATTGTGAGAAATAATCTTCCAACGGAAATACGTGAACATAGTTTTTCCTTCCCTCAAAATTGTGGAGAAATATATAATATTGATGTTGAATATTAATGGTGTACATTTTACAAATCTACTACTACTATTACCAGTGGTAATACTACTACTATTAACGATACTAATCACAAAAATAATAGAAATAATGTTATTTAAATTTAATTTACATTGTTTTTTTTTTCCTAATTCATTAAATGCTATGGATAATTGTATTTTGGACCTGACCTTGTCCAAAATATTTATTTTCAACCTGACCTGAATCAAAGATTTTGTTTTTATAAACACATTCATCTCAATCCGAGCCAAGAACTTTGGAAATCCCCCAACAAGATGCCGCATCTACCTGTTATTCACCACCTTGTAAAATATAATTTTAGAAACAAACCTTTTGATTATAACTAAGATTTTATCTTGTAAATATTTGGAACCTTCCAGAATCAAATTGTCCATTTGGTAATAAGTTTTTTTTTTTATATATAGAAAATGTTATCTGTGTCCTGAGGTCAAGTAGATGACTATATAATTTTGTTTTTCTTGACATTATTCATTCAGACTGTAAGATCTGAGCATAATAAGTTGTATTATTGTTGTGTCCATTATTTCATTTGGACTGGAATGTATTTATTAAAATTATTTAATTCAAGTTATTCCTCTCTGGAAATACAAAGTGCTCAAAAACAGCATTCTTGGAAATAAAGACGTGGATTGTATTTATAGTGCAATTTTAAATATGGATACATTCTTGGATTGTATTATTGTGATCCAACAAACATCTGTCGGCACAGCACTACGACACGTACCACCATAGGCATATCGACACCTCCAGCGTTTGATCATTTATTTTGGAAAACCACTAAAGTTTATTCAGAACCTTAAATATTAAGACTTGTGCTAGAAATTGTAGGATTACTTGGGATTGAATTCGCAATACCGTAAGTTCATTTTACATTTTGCACTTTTGCATTCTAGGAAAATTAGTGATTTGTTAAGTTTATTACAAAGCTTTCTGCTTTCCCCTCTTTTGTGTTACTTATTTTAAGATTGGTGGAAATCCAAATTAAATCCAACTCTGAAAGTTTTATGTGCATGTAGTAACCCGTATAATGGTGATGTGCCAAGAGCCTATTGTTGGATCACAATAAAACAATCCAAGAATTAAATTCTTATTTGAAATTTCAGCATAAATTCAAGTTTCTATTTCCATGGATGCTATTTTGATGAGAACTCTATTTCCAGTGAATAAATAATTTGAATAAATTTCAGCCCAAATGAATTTCTTGACACAACTATAATACAACTGATTCTGCAACGATCTTGTTACGTGTCTAGACTCGTACATAAGTAACAAGAAAAGAGTGAAGCCAACAAGCTTTGTAAAATTTAACAAAACAATTTATTTCCCTAGAAAAGCAAGGTAAAAATAAGAAATAATACTTACGGTTTATGAATCAAAACCAACATTAATCCAAGAATTATAAAATATAAGTCCTATCAATGAAAAGTCCTAACTGAATCACAGTTCGAATCCCGATGAAATTCCCAGATGGAAGGCGATGACATTTTCAATGGTCTTTGTCCTGATGTGTCAACGGTTCTTTGTTGAATCACAAAGAATAATATTCCAGTCTGGAATTCCGAATAATTTTCAATAGATGTCTTTGTCCAAGAATTCTGATGAGCACTAGTATTTTTCAGAGAAAATAAATTACTTTAAAATGATAAAAAATATTCAACTCAAACTGGTCACAACAAAACAACTTTGAGATTCAAAGGTTTGAAGCACAACTGAACTGATTCTTATTATAACATGAATATTAAGCCTATCTAAAACGCAAAACAGATTCCCGGATGGGGGTCACGTGATCACCTCTCTACAGAACAACGTAGAAATGTTACATGAAAATTATCACGTACTCTAGTATGACCTTAGCTAAAATCAATGGTTCCCACCCTGGAAATGAATGATAAAAAAAGATGTTTACTATAAACCTGACATTTGTTCTGAATCTAGGTCAGCAAAGATACAATGTTTCAACTGCTGCCTGTTTATCATGTCAAACAGAACTGAATTGAATTTTCTGAAAAAAATGTCAAATCCAGTAAATAAAGTTATCATTACAATAACATGTAATGAAATAAAATTTAAAAAAATTTAAAATTAACACACAAGTAATTAAATTACATATACATAACACTTCCCCCATAAAAGAAAGCTTTATATAATAAAGCTTTCTTTTTACCATAGATTATGAGGTAAAAAAATACATAAGAAGAACTCTTATGAATTACACAAAGTGTACATGAAATAATATTTCTATACAATGGAAAGTGCATCTGCTATTAAACTGTTTTCCCTTTGATGTATCTGATGTCAATATTATATTCCTGTAACAACAAACTCCACTTTAATAATCTGATAGTTTCTTTTGTCAGCAGGTCTTCCACTCAGCAGTCGTATGGTAAAATCCACATGTCAACCTAATCCGTGCACTTGCAAACCTCAGTCTGGAAAAACTTTTAGGAATCAGGTCTCTGATAAGATTGCTCAGAAACCCTTATCTTTTCCTACGTACACTATTGTATTAAGATTAAATAATGAGCAATAGAATCAAGACAGACCTACTCCAAATGCTCTTTATTTCTAAGAGATCAAGATAATGGTCATGTATTGAAAACAATACATTGGTTGGGTAAAACAATCCCAAGTCTGATTTAATTATGGAGAATTATGTGGAACGGTTCTATATCACTCATGAGTGATTCTGCCAATCCTATCTTTATTAAAAGTTTGCCTTTTCCCGCGAAGACTTCTTCTAAAGAGAATGTTCTTATTCAGGGAGTAGAATGCGGCTTTCTTAATGTTCCTCTCCATTGGGCAGTTTGTCATCAAACTTAGTCTCAGGACCCTTGTCATCTTTACCCATTGCAATATCCCAGCAGGAGATAGCGTTGTGGTTATACCACTTGTAACTGACAAGTCTTGTTTGTATTGAAACGTCGATTCTATTGAAAAGAAATCCCTGATTCATACCGAGCTTGTGCAGTTAGTAGAGGTATGGCAACGAAAGCTCCTGGGGATGATATTGATCAGGAATTTACTCCTTTAGCAGACACATGTATTGGTCAGACGTATGACTACGTCACCTTTGCTCCTGGTATGGATCATTCAAAAGGTATTGATCAGTGATTTTTTGTTCTAATCACTCTCATTATGCCAATTAGGGTGATAAACAATAATCACTTGTCCTCGAACAGGAACAAGATCCTGAGATTTCCTGTTTGTTTCAGATATCTATTAGTGAAACTGAAGCCACACAGGTATCTGTTTGTTAATTTGTTAAAAATGGGGTCCATATGAGACAATGGAGACCACCTAGGTATCGGCGGGTGACGAGCGGTCAGTGAACCAAATTGTAGTTCTAAAGGCTTACAGACGGGAAATTTTCAGTTCAGCCCACGAAACATCTTTGGCTGGTCATTTAGGGATCATTAAGTCTTATCACAAGAGCGTGATTATTTTCTATAGACCAAAAATTAAAAGCGATGTTTGTAAATATTGTAGATCTTGTCACGCTTTTCAACTGGCAGGGATACCTAATCCAAAGATACCTAATGCTCATTTGCAACCTATTCCTGCATTTGACGAACCATTTAGCAGAATAATTGTAGACTGTGTCAGTCCTCTTACCTAAGACCAAGTCAAGCAACTGATACGTTTTGACCAGAATATGTGAATCCATAAGATTGCCAGATGCAATTCTTTTGTGGAATATTACAACTAAAACCATAGTAAAAGCCTTAATTAAGTGATTTACACTGTTGGCCTTTCTATATCTGTACAATCTGATAAAGGGTCAAATTTTATTGTCTAGAATTTTCCAGCAAGCTATATATGAGTTAGGCATCCAGGAGTTTAAATCTTCCAGCAATAATGAAGCCAAGGGGCTTTAGAAAGATATCAAACTTTGAAGAACATGATTGGGTGATATTGCTTTGATACAGGAAATGATTCGGACGAGGGTGTTCGTTTACTGTTAGGGAATCAGTTCAAGAATCATTAAGTTTTATTCTCTTTGAACTAGTTTTTGGATTTGCTGTCCTTGGACTATTGAAGTCATTCAAATAGATAAAGTTTGCTTTCAAAGATTCAGAGAATAGTCTTCTTGACTGTATCTCTGATTTTAAACATAAGTTGTCAAAGACATGCATGTAGCAAGACCCAATCATCCTCTTAAAGCTAGGTAATTATAGTCCTTATACGATTGAAGAGGACGTAAGCAACTTAAATTATTTCATTAACACTCTTGGAGGCGAAAACAGAAACAACTTTGCCATATAAATATATTAAAGTGCGTTGGTAGGAATAGCCCTGTTAATCATGCAGTCAATTTAGTTGTAACTGTACGACACTGAGGAGTATAACGATGGCATGCAGTCGGACTGCAGTGACTTTGGTGAAACCCATCTTCGCAATTCAGAGATATTGAATAATCTGGACCAGAAATTTTTACATATACAGCCACAAGAAAAGAGTGCACTAAAACAGTTATTACTTGAATAAGAGCACTTGTTTCCATATGTTACAAAATGAATAAATAAAAACAGGCTCCGTACACACCTGTGAAACAGGATCCGTACAGATGAACCCTCTCAAACAGGAATGTTTCAAAAAAAGCGAAATTTAATACTTGCTGGAGACGGATTTTAGAGAACCAAGCGAACGTAACTGGAGTTCACCATGTATTGTTGTTTCTAAACCAGATAATACTTTTTTTTATGTGTTCGAACTATAGCAAAATGATCACTCTTACCAAAATAGATTAATTTCCAATGCAAAGTGTTGATATCGGTATTAACAAAATTGGAAATACAAAGTATATCACCAATTTCGATCTCTTGAAAGGATTCTGGGAAGTTCACGGAAAGAGCAAAGGAAATTAGTTCTTTTGTAGCTTCTTATAGATTTTATCAATATAAAATGATACTGTTTTGAATGAAAGGATTGCTTTCAACTTTTCAGCGTTTAATTGACATGATAAACATCTGGTCTAGATAAGTGACGCTCATCAAGACAAAGTCATCATCTACAACGATACCTGGAAAGATCACTTGGAAACCATTCGGGAATTCTATGATCGATTCATTGATGCAAATGAGACAATTACCATAAGTAAAATTTTGTTCTGCCTTGCTTGTGTTAAATTTTTGTGGGACGATATAAGCCTATCTTGGTTAAATTCAATGCTATCTCTTAATTCCCAGTGAATATGAATACAAAGCAACTGATGCGAATTTTGAGTATGGTTGGATATTATCGGAAATTGTGTTCAAATATTTCCATAATTGCTGAAGTCCTGACAATTTGTTGAGTAAGAAAACCAAGTTTTATTTGTCTGACAAATGTCAGGAAGCTTTTGATAAATTATACGCCAAACTTAATCTGCACCAAACCGGTTCGCTCCTAATTTCACTCAATTATTTTAAAGTCTGTTGACGCAAATGATATTGGGGCTAGGTAAGTATTGGTACAAGACAAAATTAACGTGGATCCCCCAACGTGCTCTTTATCTAACAAAAATTAAACCAGCACTAGAGAAATTATTTCACAATTGATAAGGAATCTTTCTCTTTGCTATTGGCCGTTTGTAGTGTATATTAGGTTAGCTTCATCTCCGATTATTGCATTCATTGATCACAACCTTGTTATTTTCATTAACAAAATGAAAAACAATAACCAGAGATTGAAAGGTGGAGTTTAATGTTCCCGGAATACATTAAGTACATAAAAAAGTGTGATTGTCGATGCACTTTTATGTGTATAAAAGTACAATATTGCTTTATTTTGTGTATATGCTGTGTCATTCATAAGACACCTTTCTATGTAATTTTAATTATTATATATATATATATATATATATATATATGCTATATATAAGCATAAGCAAGGGCATACATACATATATACTACTGGGATTGCTGGACACATAATTTAGACACATAATTTAGACACAACTTGCTGGAAATTTCCAGACGTGAAATTTGACCCTTGATGTGTGTGAACAGATTTGTGCAGGCCATATTGTATAAAACAAATTTTATCAAAGCTTTTACTATTGTTTTATTTTTAATATTGCTAAAAGGGATTGCCTCTGTGACTATTGTTGACGCACACATTATGATCCACTAGTATTGGTCGCCTGTCTTGGTCTTAGGTAAGGGACCGACACAGTCTGTCATTATTCTGCTAAATGGTTCGTCAAATGCAGAAATAGGTTGCAAATGAACTTTTGGTATCTTCTGACTGTTTTTACCTACCATTTGACACGTTTAACGAGATCTACACTATTGACAACATCACTTTTAATATTTGGCCAATAAAAGTGATTCAAGATATTGCGGTAAGTCTTATTGATCCCTAATTGACCAGCCAAAGGAATTTCATGGGTCAAACAAAGAATTTCCTGTCTGTACGATTTGGAAGTACAATTCGATAGTTCACCGACTACTCGTCACCAGTAGGGTACCTCAGGTGGTCTCCATTTTGCTCATAAAGACCCCAATTTTAACGAAATAACAAACAGGTACTTGTGTGGCTCAGGTGCACTAATAGACGTCTGAAAGAAACAGGAAATCTCAGGATCTTGTTCCTGTTCGACGACAAGTGATTGTCGTTTGTCAATCTGAGTAGAATAAAGAGAATGAGAAGGTTAAAGAGGATCACTGTGATCAATACCCTTTGATTGATCTAAACGAGGAGTAAAAGTTACCTCATCAAAAGCCTGAAAAATGGATGTGTCTGATAAAACAATACTTTCATGATCACCATCATTCTCCAGAACTTTCTTTGCCATGGTTTTAGTGACTGCACAAGCTGGGTATAAATCTGGGATTTCTTTGCTAATAGGATCGACTTCCTGATCCAAACAAGGCTTGTCCGTTACAAGTGGATTAACCACAATCTTATCTCTAGCTAGGTCATTGCCTAGAAATAAATGAATACTCTCGATGGGTAAAGACGATATTGTTCCGACTGTCACTTGTCCTGAGGCTAAGTCATATTGATAAATGTACACAATAGAGAAGAACATTACAAAAGCCGCATTCTACTCCCTGAATGAGAACACTCTCATTAGAAGACTTCTCCGAAAAAGGCAAAGGACCTGATAATAAAAGACTCTTAGAAGTTTCTTTCTCTCTTTAAGTTATGATAGGGATATGATTGGAAGAATCATACATGAGTGATATAGAACCGTTCGACATAATTGTCCATAGTAAAATCAGTCTAGGGTTTGTTTGACCCAACAAATGTATTGCTTTCAATACATGACCGTTACGTTGATCTCTTATAAACAAGAGCATTTTGGAGTAGGTCTGTCTTGATTCTGTTACTTATTGTTCAACATGTTGCGGTCAGAAATGTCGCGCCCTTTCTACTTGTGATAGATGTACGTATTAAGAGATTAAGGATTTCTGATCAATCTTATCAGAGACTTGATTCCTAAATGTTGTGCAAGATTTAAATTTTCAAGTGCGAGTATTAGGCTGAAATAGTTTTTTTTCTTCACCAGAAGACTGCTGAGTGGACAACTTCCTGACAAAAGAAACTTTATGAGCTAAGGATAACTGCATACCTGTACGAGCAGCATTTTCTAAACCTTCGACCTTGTGTTCATCAAGGTAAGTATTAACGTTATTATGGGCGCAATTCTTGAACTCTTGAACTAATTTGAATTTTCTCAGATGATCTTAATCTAGACCAACTCTCTTGGCTAAGCAAAGCGTATCAAGTAATTGCTCTTTTTCTCATCAAAATTCGACACGATTTTGTCTAGTTTCTTTTTTATAGTTCCTAAACTTTTGTCGATAAGCCACAGATACCAACTCGTAACCCTTCATGATACATTATTGAACCAGGTCTTAATCAACACTTTGCTGTACTGACATGGAAGGGTCGATTTCACGGGCTTTGCCAAAGAGTGCACTTTGTAATAAGAGATTCCAATGCTTTCTTGACTATTAAAAATTTTCAGCAATTTATTCATAATGAGAAAAATATTTGTCTACTTTTTCTTGAAAGGGGCACTAACCTAATGATCAAAACCTGAATTGGTGTGCAAAGTGGGAATGTACTTTTCACTTGCTAGCTCTAATTCTTTTCATCCAAACTGAAATTTATATTTTTCCTTTTCTATTGCTCTTTCTCTCCCTCTCTCTTTCTCTCGGTCTCTCTCCTGTTTCTGCAATTGGATTTCTTTCTCTCCTTCCTCTTTTCCTAATTGCATTTCTTTTTCTTCTTTCTATAATTGCATTTGTCTCTCTCTCCTCTTTCTGCAACTGCATTTTCTTCTCTCTGTTCTCTTTATTTAACTGCATCTGTCTTTCTTGAAGCTCATGAGTTTCTAACATTTTCATTAGTGTATTTTAATTTCAATTCCATAATGGAGACAGACTAATCAAAAACAAAGCAGTTTTATCCAAAAAGTTCTTTTCCATCAAATATTGGGCCAAAATATGTTTTGTTTCTTGTTTCGATAAAGAAACCTTTTCCTCAGAAAGATCATATTTGCTGGCAAGCAGGAACAATTCATCGTTTTTCACGGAGTCTCACGGTTTCTGGGTTGGATTTAAAATAAAGTTCTGTACTTTAGATGACATTGCAAAAGCTCGCTGGTTTCATGAAGGATTCTTAAAATGTGAAATAATACCTGGAGTTTAGAAAAATTCCAAAACAAGGTGAATTTAAATTTCAAAAAGTTTTCTGAAATATATTAGAGAAATTCGATTTTCAAGGACGAGCGCCCAATTTTCTATAACGAGTCTATGCTCATGAAATAAGTAGCAGAAATAAGTGAAAAGCTTTGTAAAATTCAAAACATACCTTTTTCCCTAGAATACAAAGTGAAAATGAAAAAAGAACTATAGGTATTGCGAATTAAATCCCAAAATAATCCTAGAATTACAGACAAAAGTCCTAATAATAAAAATTCTGAATAATCTTTGGTGGAAATCCAAATTAAGTCCAACGCTAAAAGTGTTGATGTCCCTGTAATGGTTCTTAAAGTGCTGATGTGCCAACAGTCTTTTGTTGGATCACAATAACATAATCCAGGAAGAAAATCCTTATTTGAAATTTCAGTATAAATTCTAGCCTCCAAGTCATTTCCAAGGATGTTCTCAGAGTACTTTTGCATTTCCAGAGAAGAAATAATTTAATAATTCCAAAGCAAATACTGTACACAACAATAACTTGATTCTGATCGGATGTTAAAGTACGAATCAATAATCTTTCCAGTAACAAGGTTATATAGTCTTCAAGTTTTACCTCTGGTCACAATTAATATTAAAAAAAAGTACCCCCCCCCCCAAAAAAAAACAACCAACCCATACCTAATGGAAAATAACATTCTAGAAACTTCTTAATGTTTACGAAATAAAATGTTATTTATAATTTGTAACTCTATTACTAAAATTATAATATATAACATGGACTACGTAAGTTGCGCCAGGAAAATATCTAACATAAAAAGTATTTTAGTGATGTATTAGTTTTCTAGAGAATTAAAATAAATCAGGTCTAATAGAAAATACACTTGTTGTTGCACATGGTTAACTCCATTATACAATGTTACATTACAATGGCGTATAATGAATAGAAAAACAACTAACAAACAATGCAAATTAGATATACATACCGATGCATTCTGGTTTCTTTTTCTGGACACCAAACTGGTATATTGCTGAGGTCAATTTGAAGTTTATTTTCGATGGAGTCAAGAGATTTACCAGATGAGAGCAGTGTAGAGTCTAAACGTAAAAATTGCAATAGAATCAACAAGAAACAATTCAACTACTAGAACTGAATTGGACATTCTGTCAAATTCATTACATATCATGAGTAGACCTTAACACTGTATCAACGATATAAAAATGCAAAGGGGAATAGACAGAATGTTTTGCAACTAATGACATAGGGAGAACTGGTCCTAATGAAATAATTA
>JAECUM010021956.1:0-55492 GCA_016617855.1 Megalonaias nervosa | reverse complement strand
TTTTTGAAGTCGTTTTATATTATACTTCTGTTTCATCATCAGTCATCAATATATTATATTATATTTCAGTTTCATCATCAGTTATCAATGGGTTACATTATGTTTCAGTTTCATTATCAGTCATCAATGAGTTATATTATGCTTCAGTTGCATCAGCAGTCATCAGCGTGTTATATTATACTTTAGTTTCATCATCAGTCATCGATAGGTTATATTATACTTCAGTTTCATCATCAGTCATCAATGGGTTATATTATGCTTCAGTTTTATCATCAGTCATAAATGGGTTATATTATATTTCAGTTTCATCATCAGTCATAAATGGGTTATATTATGCTTCAGTGTCATCATCAGTCATCAATGGGTTAAATTATATTTCAGTGTCATCATCAATCATCAATGGGTTATATTTTATTTCAGTTTCATCATCAGTCATAAATGGGTTATATTATGCTTCAGTGTCCTCATCAGTCATCAATGGGTTATATTATACTTCTGTTTCATCATCAGTCATCAATATATTATATTATATTTCAGTTTCATCATCAGTTATCAATGGGTTACATTATGCTTCAGTTGCATCCGCAGTCATCAGCGTGTTATATTATACTTTAGTTTCATCATCAGTCATCGATAGGTTATATTATACTTCAGTTTCATCCTCAGTCATCAATGGGTTATATTATGCTTCAGTTTTATCATCAGTCATAAATGGGTTATATTATATTTCAGTTTCATCATCAGTCATAAATGAGTTATATTATGCTTCAGTGTCATCATCAGTCATCAATGGGTTATATTATATTTCAGTGTCATCATCAATCATAAATGGGTTATATTTTATTTCAGTTTCATCATCAGTCATCAATGGGTTATATTATGCTTCAGTGTCCTCATCAGTCATCAATGGGTTATATTATATTTCAGTGTCATCATCAGTCATCAATGGGTTATATTATATTTCAGTTTTATCATCAGTCATTAATGGACACAAGGCTATTATTTCTTGAAGTCGTTTTTATATTATGCTTCAGCTTCATCATCAGTCATTATGTAGTACAGGGTGATGGATCTGGAAGAAACTAAATGTCTTGACGCCAATGTTTTGTCATACAAATAGAGAGTTAAAAACATCCTTGCCTTGTATAATTCAGACTGTTTTACATTTAGACTTGATAGAGGCATTTGCATATGACCGCAAATTCCCCTTTGCATAACATCTGCTATGATTTGCGTGCACAATTTATGCTTTGAAAATCGATGAAACATCGTATGAAATTGATGGCAAAATTAATCTGCAGGAGAAGAAGCAGAAAAATGGAAGAAAGCATAAATCGGTCGTTACGAACATGTGTTACATTGTGTATGTCTATTCATATATCACATTGCGTATGTATATTGATTAGCATTGTTACCTCCCTTTCGTTTTGATACAAACGGGTATAATATTCAATTACAGTCAGCTTGAGACTGCGTTCAATACGAGCCCGAATATAGTACGCCATATTGGCGTATGGATGAAACCGTTTGTGATATGATTGTTCGTGTGAAATAAAGAACTATCACAAGCAGGACAATTAATTACTTAGAAGAATAGGTTCGAGGTAGAAGTGAACTGCGTTTCCTCTTCTTCATTAACATGCTGTCCATATTTTATGCTTTAAAAAAAAATGTATACGCGTAAACTAGTTGTTTCGGAAAAAGAAACTCAAAGACAAGAATGTGCATTGATTAATCTGTTTAAGACATGTGTTTTTTTTTTAATAGAAAGATAAGGAAACATGACTGATCATATCTAGTTGAAAGTTTACCATCTCTTCCATCTGTTTGTACAACGAAGATGAAATTTCACACATCTAAATCATTGACATCAAGGGTATGGGCCATATAGAAGACCGGCATGAGGAATAAGTACTCTGTTATCCACAACTTTCATGAATAATTCAAGACCAACTGTTTTTCAATGCTAGGAATACATTAAACAGGTGAAACAAAATGTCACATGAGCTCTGTCATTTCCATTTAGAAATGGAAATTCTTGTTTGACCCGACCCTCGGTATGTTTAGACTTGGCCCTGGGGTGTTTTGACTAGACCATTGGAACGTTTTGACTGGACCCTCGGGACTTTGGCATAATGATTTAGATCGATGCAGACAAAACAGAGCTGGTTGTATAATGTGACTTGCTGCCAAATGGTCAATATTAATTTAACCTTTTGTCAGGTTGCATAAACAAGCATTAGAAAATTTGAGTTCCTCTGGTACTGGTCTAAGGTGAAAGAGTTTCGAAGTATTCCCTGTTTTGTTGTTGTTGTTGTTTGCTCTTTTTGGGGTTTAACGTCGTTTCTCAGCGCAAGATAGGCTATACATGGCGGCAGGTTATAATTGGCGGAGGAAGAATCCCGGGAAAACCCCAGTAAGAACGACCGACACACGGGAGGCTAATGGCAAACTTTCTCACATAGCCACATTAGCCGAGCCGGAGACTCGAATCCACGAGGACAGAGGTGAGATGGCAGTGATCGGTAACGGTGAGCGCTTTAGACCACTCGGCCACCCTGGGTCCATAAAATGCTGTGTTTTTTACAGATATTTTTTGTACAACAATTTAATTCCAGAAAAACAAAAGAAAGAGAGAGAGAGCAACAGAGAGAAGAAATAAGAAACAAACATACTCTGTATTTATTTGATTTAATTTAATAAAGTAATAAACAGTGTTTACTTATATTGTGCATCCTGTATTAGTCTTTTATTTGGATATTTGGAATTTAATATAATATTTACTTCAGTTCGTTACAAGCTTAAAAAGTGAAGAATATCACAGCAAGAACAACGTTATATGTGTTCGTAAAAATCAGAATTCCCCACGACAAGCATAGTGCAGAATTTAAAAGTTAAAATTGCACCAACTTGATACTTTTTCTATACTCTATTTATATATTACATTTGTATGACATCAGGATACATTCGAATCAGTTCATTTAACTTGAATATCTTATATCCCAGTCGATTAAAACTGATTTTAGAACTTCCATAATCTTAGCAGGTGAAACTCCGGGAATCGGCAATTTTGGTACAATAATAAATTCACTGAATTCTCATTAAACCAGATGTACAACTGTTATTCTAGAAAAATATAACGTATTTCTTAAATGACTTTTGTTCGGAAATATAATTTTTTGGAATTGTTTTGTGTGAGTCTAAATTTTTATATGGCCTAACAATGGGTTACGCCAGGATCTGGATTAAGTCAAAATCTGGTAAATCCCAGTGGTGTAATCAAACTTTTGGAATTCTAATAAATCAACATAGCTCTGAAATTAAGAATTTTGGGAATTAATTTTACCTGATTTGATTCTGCCATGTTTAATTAAATGTCTAAAAGTGAATTACGTAAACTTTGCTGATTTCCGAATTTTGATTATTGGCCAAGATTTGTACTAGGAGACGAACAGAATACCAACAGTTGATAACACAAGCATAATGTAAGAGGGCTAAAATCTGGCTAGACTGGACTTCTGTTTGTTCACTCCACATCCTCGGTGAACCCCAGATGTTTTTAGAAACAGACTTAACGAAGAAAACCAAGATTCTACGATAGCTAGGTTTTGAGACGGGAACGCTGTAGGAATCACGGTACTAATTCAGTTCCCATAGTAAACCCATGCAAACACCATGATATTAAAAATTCAATAACTTACAATTTTTGAGTGCTCATGACCAAACCTATATCTATCAGTGTAGATGAAACCTGGAGGTCAGCTTCTGTGCAGAGGAAAGGATATGAGCCGCGGCATTTTCTGGACCTGCATATGTTTGAAACATGTGCTTTCAATCCGCACCAAAGAGTCAGGTGCTAATTTTAGTAATCAGTGTTCCAAACTCAAGACTGTTAAAGGACTGAAATTCCATCAATAAAACAATATCTCTATTTTTTTCAACTTTCAGCTAGGATAAGGTCTCAAAAGATTCTTTTTCCTAAAACATAACTTACATTATTAACCAATCCTGGTCAGCCAAACCCGTATATACTCTATTTAATGTTCACCCATTTTTAGGCTGGTTCCCATTTTTCAGTACCATTAGTACCGTGTGTCCTGTATCGCACTTTGTAAACAAAGGATGCTGGGAACGATGACGCCTTAACCAGCTGAATGAGGCACGTTCCAAGAGGCAAGAAAAGACTAAATACAACAAGCATGATAGTATACAAAAATCGCCATACAAATATTCATGTCCTGTATCGCACTTTGTAAACAAAGGATGCTGGGAACGATGACGCCTTAACCAGCTGAATGAGACACGTTCCAAGAGGCAAGAAAAGACTAAATACAACAAGCATGATAGTATACAAAAATCGCCATACAAATATTCAGGACATAGTGATGGTATGTATAAAATTGATGCTATGAATAAATAGATTGCCAATCAATCTCGCAGCAAGCATTTGTGTATTTCTGACGAGGGGCTGACTTAAGATGCTTAAAAATTGAATCAAGGTACAAAAAACCTCAAGATTAAAAGTATGACATATGCATGATGAAATTGTGAGATCGAATTTTCCGAATGTATATAGTTTGTCTCCTGCAATCTCTGTAAATGCATTAAGTATTCAAAAAGTTCTTCCTGAAGTTTATCGTAACGTGCTGATACGGCAAATGCCCGATTTTGTCTCAGACCAAGGATATACGAGGATACCAGGCCTAGATTTTAGACGTGACGTTCAATCTGGAGTCGAACAATCCTATTGGATAATAACTCAGTCGGATTTAAATAAACCAATCGAATATCTTAAATCTTGATTTAAATTTGAAGACACGTTAGTGAAACTGGTGCTTGAATTAATCCATAACGGTCTTAGAATGGCACTTACTCCAAGTATATAAATGCCTTTGCTAGTGATTGCTATAAAAACATACCAAAAAAATAAAAATATAAAAAATAAGATAGCAATAAAAGATAGCTCAGACTGTTCCTAACAGGTAGTTAGTTTATATTAGCCATGATGACCTTGTCAGCCATGATGTCGTCAATAATACATTAGTTGAGTAACACAATGCAAAAACGTGACTATTACTAGTTCTTCAATACCGACAGCATGGCAGTATACCCTGGTTGTTTCATACCTTTCCCCATTGCAGGTAATAAAACGTAAACTGCCATTATTTGTATTCTTCAATTTACTCTTAAAATGTAATTTGGAAATTTTCTAACTGCGTCGAACTTCTACCGTGTCTGACTTTTGTACACTTACACTACCGTATTTAATCGCTTATAAGTTGCGTCAAGCTGCACGCAACACCACCGTGTTTGACTTTTTGTACACTTACACTACCGTATATACTCGCTTATAAGTTGCGTCAAGCTGCAAACAACAAATATTCTGATATTGCACCTGCAGGTCAGGGTCTATGTTGTTTGTTCTACTGATTACGCCTAACTAACTGCACAGACGCAGATCTGCCGGCGGATCGTGAGACGGAAGGTCTGTGTATGTGCAGTTTGCAGTTGGACTCGTCTTATAAGCGCGTATATACGGTAATTGCAACTGGTTATGAATGATCAATGGATGTTCCAATTTCATCGCATCATGTATTTAAACTTAGGCAAAGTATAACATATACTATAATTGATGATGGGCGCTACCTGTCGCCAGTCAAATATAAAAAGATCTATATATTATACCTGTCGTATATTGAACGAGAAAGTAAGAGAAATGAGAAATACTTGCTACATTAGGATTCGCTCGTTTCATTGCAGTTTACTTTGTCAATTATTATACTACATAAAAATTTTGTTTTATTTCCATAGTAACAACTTATTTTATCGAGCGTCTTTTTTTTTAAACCCTGCAAACCGGTAATGTGCATGCGCGTAGAATGTGTACATGACTGGTTAGTACCTAGCTACACCGTCGTATCGAAGCAGCCGTATATAAGAGAAATTACACCACTGCACAGAGCAGATTTTTTTTTTTTTTTTTTAGGAACTTGCCTGCTGAAAATAAGAAGAAATTTGCTCTGGAGTTCTGTGGTTCTTTGACCAATACGTTGTGTTGGGAGACCTAGATGGACTACAGTTACTGCATTAGTAATTAATCTTGCCGCTCAAAACGTTGATAACTGTTTCACTATTATGACAACGGCAAGCAAAGACAGGTACAAAATGGCTTGATAATGGAGATGAAAACAAAAGCTAATGTTTATATAACACATTTATATCTAGCTATGCATTTAAATACGTATTAATATAAACAGATCAACGCAGCTTTTCGCAATCTTCCACAGCTGTGAAAACTGAATTTGCATAACAAAATGAGTGCTAATTTGATAAGGGGACAAACACTATATAGTAAAGATGTTGCATCAGAGCTAAAATTGGCCACTGGCAAATTTACACATACTTTGATAACAAATTCAAACGTGCAACAATTGTTCCATGCAAGTGTATGCCTTTACAATTAAATCTGACCTACTCATTCCAGGTGAAACAGAATGTTATACTGAAAATTTAAAAGATATGGTCGTTATACTCAAAACACTTATGAGCTGGCTTGTTCTCGACTTACTACTGACTTCATCGGTGTTGCATCAGAACTAAAATTGGCCACTGGCAAATTTACACATACTTATCCTCAACACAAATCTTACTTTGTAGAGGTATCGCTTTCAGTCTTCGACTTCGATATATTCTAGCACTATAGGTATTTCAAAAATACGCATAAATTAAATAATAACACGCAAACGAGCCTATAGAGTGTCTGTAAAACCCATCGTTATATTCAGAATTCCATTTGAATGCAAGACGCGTGGTTAAATCAAAATGTTCATTTTTAGCTTCATTTCACTTTGTTTAGTAGTTTGGGTTTTGTTGATTCTGTTTGTTAAACATGATAGCACATGAGTCACTTTTAAGAATATAATTTTTGAAGGAAAGTTAGGAAATGTTTCGTCCGTCATGGATATGCATCGCTTTGTCCGGTCACATTCTTCTTTCTATCATCTCTCTTCTAAAGACAAAAGTTGCCTTGCCCTGTATTGCCACTAAACGCGCATTGTGTGCGAAAAAGGATGACTGAACATTTACGTAATTTTTTAAAAATATCTGCGTAACATACGCGCAGTTAGATGCTTCGTCAATTTTTTTACGAATCCTCTGTCACTTGCCTTTCTTGCTCTAGAGCAGAAGGTGTCCGAAAATGGTAAAAAAAAAAAAAGAAAGGCACAATGGCAACGGTACCCAATTATCGTTGCAACGCTAAAACTTACCAAGAATATCACTTTTTGAAGTTACAACGATAAAATTTACCTCTGCAAAGGTACTTTTTAACACTCGTGTCGTTGCAACGACATTTATTATTTGTTGCCAAGGTATCCGTATAGTGCACAGAGTACAATGACAGAAAACTGTATGATTTATTGGGATAACAAAATCAATGGCAAGCTCGATTATCAGCATTTCACTTCTTAGTTTTTTTTATATTTTCGAATCTGTTTTCTTTTTCTAGACAATTTTTTTTCCCCAGGTTGAGTGTTGAGCAAATCATTGAGATAATATTAGCTTTTTAAAACTGATAATAAATCTACATGCATTTTGCTCTAAAAAAAAGTATCAAGAATATGTTTTTCATTGGTTGGAATAGAGTTGAAATATCTTAACGATATTATTTTTATGCAACAAGCTGACAGAGAAAACGGACAAACATTAATGCATTCCAGGCACTGAAAATTTTTTTTTCTGTGTCAAGAGGGCAGAGTGGAATTCTTCAGAATATTTTCCCAATGTCTTCGTTCGATTTCTGATGTTGCGTCATAATTACTTTTATTGTTACAATTTTCATAAATTGTATTATGAATGGCCACACATTTTCAGAGGCGCCTTCCTTGTTAAAAATGTTTGTCTTACAAAGACAGTACATATATGTTATTTTTTCATCCTCCTGTATCTATATACAACACATAAAATAAGATCAAACCCCCTGAACCCTGATTTTTCGGCCGTTTTCCACCCAAATACAAAACCTTATACGAAAATAAACCAAACGCCATACCTTCCTTTGGCATTATAATATCATCCGGCCTCGACAGTACCAAAATTTATCTTTCTAAAATTCAGAAAACGTCCATCTCCGAAACACCCCCCGGCTGCTTAAACAACCAAAAGTACTTTTTACACTACACGATGGAAAAAATCTGAGACGAACCCTTCCATCTTCCACAACTCTTATCATGAACACCTCACCCAATTTGAAAACTACACAAGAATTTATACTGACGGATCAAAGGACGAGGAAAAGGCTTCTGCAGCCTTCGTTAGTGGAAAACACACAACAAAAGCTCGCTTACCAAATGGTGCATCAATTTTTTGCAGCCGAAATCAGAGCAATAGACCTTGCTCTGCACTATATCGAAAACAAACGTATTTTAAACAGCATCATCTTCACCGACTCACTATCAGTACTTCAGTCACTACACAATAGAAAACTGGAGAACCCATTATTAACCAATATTCTCAAAAATACTAATCTGAGTACCTTCCACAATATAGTATACTGTTGGTTACCCAGTCATATTGGTATTAAAGGTAATGAAAAAGCAGATCGCGCTGCTAAAATGGCCTTATCTCTAGAACCATCTGATTTTAAAATACCGTATACTGATTTTAAACCTAGTATAAAAGAGTCTTTACGTCAGAAGTGGCAGGCATCATGGAATGATGCAGTGAATAACAAACTTCATGCCATCAAGCCAACCCTCGGAGAATGGACTCCTTCCTACAGAACCATCCGTAGGGAGGAGGTAGTCATCGCAAGAATTAGAATTGGTCATACTTATATAACCCATTCCCGCATACTAAAAGGAGAAGACTCACCAGAGTGGGTTTCTTGCAATGAACCATTCACTGTTAATCACTTTATGATAGAGTGTTTCGACCTCCAACCTACACGTGATCAGTATTACAATGTGCATGACATGAAGGAACTCTTTGATGCAATAAACATGACTTGTATTATAGAATTCCTGAAAGAAGCAAACATTATTCTAAGCTATAACTTTTATGCTATGACCTTGAGCAGTTTTATGTAATGTATATACCGTCCCTTATTTTCAATACCTTTTTATCTGTCTTCATTAACATACACCATTTATACTCACCGTTGATCGGGAAGCTTTATTTATTACCGTTACCATCTTATCGTTTTACTTTCAACTGTTTGGTTTTAAATCGCTGGTCGATACGAAACCTTTTACACTTTTAAATGATCCTATATATAACCTTTTGCATGGCGCTAAATAGCCTAACAGTGCTGGTGCGCGGTAAAAATACAATCAATCAATCAATCATCTTAAGTCCATTTCTGTTGTCAATAACTGAATTAAATTTTTTTTTTTAGATAATCGTGCATATATATATATATATATATATATATATATATATATATATATATATATATATATATATATATATATATATATATATATATATGCAACAGACAGCTTGGATTATATGGCAGTAACTTTTTTTGCAGTTTTGCACTGTTGTCTCTGCTCTGACACATTATTCTTCCATTTACCTCACCTTTGGCGGCAATTTCTACATTTTGCGTTGAATTTCTTTTTAAAACAGAAATGTAAGAATCATATGGGCCATGATTGCTCATCATACTTCTAAGGGAATCTACGTTATTTATTAAGTAACAATTTGTAGGGTAAAGGTCCATGTGCTACTGTGTAGTCAGTTTAGAAGTAGCTAAAGAAATGAAATGATTAGGTTTACAATTTCGTCAATACGGACGCTTGCTCGTGGGTACCTTGTAAACCCGAATAAAGTTTTCACAGAACCATAGTGTGGGCTACAGTAACAGCTGATGTTGGATTATTTTTTATTTTTTTTAAATGTCTTTTTGGTTTCATTTGATATCTGTCTGCGGGTACAAGGTATGATATTTATTAGCCGACAATGTTAAAGAACTTAGCAACTTATATATACGTCAGCAATTATCTCTCTCAACAGACCGACAGGAGTAGTTTGCGCTGCAAGACAGCGATTCGTAGGGACAATAGGAAATATATACTGCACGATTTCTATGCAATCCTTTTTACTTTGTTAGCAGTTGAATTTGTCAATACAGACTGATCTCGATCAGTTTTGTGCCTCGCGATCGCCAACATCTAACAATTGAAACATATCAATGTTTGCTTCACGTCTGTTTCCGATTGGCTGTCTTTCCAGTCCGTGTCCTATTAATAGAGTTATGTCGCGCAAGAGGTATTGGATATAATTCAGCGCGTTGATTTTATCAACAGTGAAAGGAGAAAATCAACTTTTGACCCAAGCAAAGTATTCGTTAAAAAGTGAGTGCATTTACATTGAAATTACATCTGCAGATGGCTTGGAAGAAAGTGAGCTTACACCACGTGTAATACATAAATCATTATCACACAGCTCCAGAATCCTGGCCAATCAGATTTAAGAATTTGTATTAACTTATTTTCATGAAGTATGATTTTTTTTTTTTTTTTTTTTTTGTGCGACATGTAGACTATTTTACATAACCATTCTATAATTTGCATAGAAAAATGTTGCAGTTCTTAAAGCAGAAGTGGAGCTGCTGTACATCCCCTCCTTATCTGATTTATTGATCAAAGGTCTGTATATCTATGGCCATCAGTTTCACTCACAAGTTGATTTATTTTGCATGTGTGTGTGTGTGTGTGTGTGTGTGTGTGTGGAAAGAAAGATAAAAAGTAGATGTAATAATGAAAACACACAATTGAATGGAATCCATATGATGCAAGATAGTTAACATCAGACTTGAAAGTTCATTTCCACATAGTGACGAAAATGTTACGGTAATTAATTAGAAAAAGCAATATCAAAATAGTCCTCTTGTAGCATTCTGCTTTTGGAAGAAAAAACATTATACATGCCTTCAGGAATTAATCAAAAGACAAGGTAAGCCTTTTTTCTCAGTTCTGTTCAATGACTAATTCTTCTATTCCCCTTGGAAGATCGATTTTCACAGTTGCATCATTTGCGTTTCCGTCATGACATGAGTTCACGGTTCCTACAGCACTAAAACATCTGGAATCGTCTTCTTGCTCTGGATTGTTCAAATGCTGTTCTCTTTTGGACTGAGCTAGGAGGTTGCAAGCTGAGTTAGGTGGTTACAAGCCGTTTTAGGAGGTTGCAACCCATTTTTTATGCCCTTAAGTATACGTCTTATTTGCGCTTGTAGCTTTCAACAGTATTGCTCATGTGCCCACTACGTCATACCACTGCCTTATTGTCAAATCCTGTCTTGTACAAAGTGGTCACACACGATACTCTCTCTTAATGGTTGCTAATGCTTTGTCCACTTGTGCTGGTGTCAGCCATCTCACACATTGTTTCTTTTATGCTTCGATCGTTTATTAAAACCAACAGCCCGACTAACAAAGCTGGCTGGATCAGCCAGTGATCTACAGTATAATGGCTTTCAATACAAGATTATACTAAGGATGGAATAAAAGACAATCTGACTAAAATCAGATCTCCACTGTCCGCTTAGGGGTCATGTTCTGGCGACCTTTGAGTTAGCCAATAGAAATGCAGTCTTCAAAAACGTGAAGATATAAGATTTCTTCTTACTGGCTGATAAAATTAGCGATTATAGTAATAACATAGGTCACCAGAACATGACACCTAAGCGGTCGTTGTCAGATCTTCACTTACGACAGTGGAGATCTGATTTTAATCAGATTAGAATTAAAGACAAAGTGTTTGGCATATATGGAGCTATATCAATTTAGTTTCCACACACCAGTGGTTGAGGTTACCTTGCATATTTGTGAGACACAGCCTTCAAAGTTTAAAGAAAATAACAGCATCGGTAACAGCTTGAATACTGACTCGAATCTAAATTCGATTTTTATCCATGCCACAGAAAGCTAAGCATCTTTTGTAATTGTAGAAGAAGATATGAAATTCAAACCTTAAGCAGTTTTAACTGAAAACACCCATTTCCCCAAAGTTTATTCACATATTCATTAGTGAACGAATCCGCTGAGAAGTAAGTTCTTTTCATTATATAGTCAAGGGCGTTTATAAACGTGGGAAATTCTGAATAGGTTTGGTTAATTAGAGATACAAGGCAACGATTTTTCCTCAGATGCCTTTTATATTCCGGAGGAAATTGCTAGACGGCTATCAGCGCGATGAAACTTGATAACCAGAAGTAAAACAAAATTTTATGAAGAGTCTATAAGAGGGTATGTGAATTTTCCCTCTGATGCAATCATCAAAAGGGAGTTGCTCTGCTTCGCCCAGTCAGTCCATCATATCTCCTTTGCCCAATGATTGGATATTTGTGTCCGGCGTGGCACTCAGTTTTCAATGTTATTAGTATTTCTTAAAATTTTTGTAGTAAAATTATTTTAATGAAAACATAGGTTCAAAATCTCATGGTTTCAATTCGTTAGGCAGAACAATAACACCTAGATTAAGATACCTTACTATTTTAATTGTGAGAAAGATGCACGGTAATATCCACAAAGATGTGTGGTAATATCCACAAAGATGCGCGGTAATATCCACAAAGATGTGTGGTAATATCCACAAAGATGCGCGGTAATATCCACAAAGATGTGTGGTAATATCCACAAAGATGCGCGGTAATATCCACAAAGATGTGTGGTAATATCCACAAAGATGCGCGGTAATATCCACAAAGATGTGTGGTAATATCCACAAAGATGCGCGGTAATATCCACAAAGATGTGTGGTAATATCCACAAAGATGCGCGGTAATATCCACAAAGATGTGTGGTAATATCCACAAAACATTATCTTCCTCCAGAATTACATCCATAGTAAACATATTTAAATATAAATATTGTTTATTCAAGTTTACTCTAGCTACCCCAAAGGGTAACTTGCTGCCAGTTAGGAAGCCTTGGCGCAATTTTATTTGTTTTTGTATATTTTTTTCACTCAGTCTGATAACATCTATCCGATCATGCATCCATAATACGGTCCTAGATCTTTGGCTAAAAGCCATGACATAAACTGATTCGTATCAATGATCAAAGACAGCCATGAAGGTAATGCCGCAAAAGGACCAAATTGAAACTGAGCATTATATGGGCCATAACTGCTTATGATGACCTTTATTTTGTTATAACTCAAATCCTTCCTAGCGATGATGGTGTTGTCTAGTTTTGCAGGTAAAATAAATCTCTGCTGTGTACGCGAATTTTCAGGAATTCTCCCTTCCTCAAAAGCATAAACCTAATTTGACTGCAAAGGAAAATACAAAATCTTCATGTGATATAATGAACCGAGTACCCTATATAATCGCTTATAAGTCGAGTCAAACTGCAAACGACAAAGATTCTGATTTGCCGTAACATAATGCGCCTGCAGATTAGGGTCAATGTTGTTTGTTCTATTGATTACTCCTAACGAACTGTACAGACCATGACCTGCCGGCGCATTATGCGACGGCAGATCTGGATCTGTGCAGTTTGCAGTTAAACACTACGTATAATCGAGAATAGACCATAAACGGCACCTTCGTTCAGAAGTGTTTTTCCACGATACTGAAACATTCATCGTTGGCATGCAGTGAATAGATATAAAGAATACATCCTTAATGTTCGGAAGAGTGATGATAGATGATTCAAGCATTTAGCCCTTCCATAAATCGATTTTTTACCTGTTTCTGTTCAAATTTATCTGTAAATCCTATAAAATGTTCCGACAATAAATTTTGGCAGTCCTTACGTGGTCATCCCTAAGTCAAGATTGGGTTTAAGAGGCTTTGGGAACTCTGGCGCTTATACTGTTGTAAAAATCATTATCCAAGGGGGAGGGGGTGATGGTGGTGATCTAAAATTTAGAATTTGTTGGAATCTATCCTTTTTTGGACGTAGTCTGCTTGATGCCACATTTAACGGGTTTAGAACTACTTTGTTGTTAGAGTTGTTTATATGGTGGCAGCGGTGGGATCTCTAAAATGCGATGCATTCATTAAATGCAAAAATAGACGCTCGTTGGTAGCCGAAGCCGTAGACAGAAAAAGTGCATTCTGTTTGAAATGCGAGTTCGCATTACGAATATTGCCTTCCATTTACTGTTGTTTCAGTTCCTTTTTTTAAAAAAAACAAAAACAAAAAACTTTAATCTAGTGATCTTTACACAACGTAGAACCTACCAGGTTATGCACAGCTTTCGCGCCATATGTAAAAGCCCGGAGTAAAAAGACCTAATCTGTACCCAATCCAGAAGAAGAAATTATAAACCCTGATAACAAAAAGAAATGCATTTGTGTCAGAAGAAGTTTCCAACCTAAAGTTTAAAGCACAGATATATTTAGTTTGCTGTATCATCTGCAAATATATATTCTTCTAACAAGGCACAACATAATCAGCTCATTGTCATGCAATACACAAGTGGCCTGACAAACAATCAAAGCAGCCTTAGCTACATACATGTTGATAAGAGACTTTGCATTTACAATATCCCCAAGAATGTCACAAATCGAATGACATGCACACCAGTTAGTACCGTAAGTAATACCGGAAAGGAAATTGATACCTCCGATATCTAAACGGCGCACGAACTGGCGAGGAGCCAAAACCAATTGGGTCTATATACCCCCAGAAAGCTGAAACAGTAAATCTTTCGCTCGTAAGTATTCTGCTTTATGACCAGCCCTATGACCTATTAATCTCTCGGGTGAAAATGAACGTATGACTATCGTTACAAAGTATTTCATGTTTGAAGACAACACCGATGTAGTGGTCTGTATAATGCTTGAAAGAAGCTGCAGACGAAACATGTATGCTCTTACAACGCCTCGACGAAAATAATAAATAACCAAAAACTGCATCCAAACTCAATACTTGTATGCAGAAAAAGGGGAGCATACGTGCTGACAGAGCGAAACGCCGTATGTCATAAAGCCTCCATTGTTTCGTGTTTTCGTGAATGTCACGTACAGTGGTGTTGGGAGTGTAATATTCCAGTCATAAAGAAGACGTGTACCATAAAGGTTATTTTTACAGGTATGTCTTATGTAACGTGTTCTCCCGATGGACACAGTGACATTACGAGTGATGCAATGACAAAAAGACGTCGTTTTTCAGAATATTATAGCGAAACGTAAGTATTCTGCTTTATGTTTAATAAATTTGGAAAGAATCGTGATTAAAAAGTTTTTGTCTATAAAACACTGATTATAAGCCAACGGAGGCAACAGTTTTTAATTGTTTTACTTGTACGAGATAAGTAAATCCATTTTCCCCATGAAAAGTCTTGCAATCATAACAATCATGACCTCTGACATTCAGACCAAACGTAAACGGATTCTGAAGAGGTATCACAAAATATGTTTACAATTTCAACTAATAGGAAATAATTCATTTCAGTCAAATGTTGTAGAAAAGTTCACTATTAAATGTCTTTAAGGTATTTTATTTTGTTCTGGGTCACAGAAGTGCAGCCCAGAAGTATCTGGAGCTCAACTTAATTATAAATTATGCTGTCAAACTTCAAACAAGTATGGATCAGTAAGTCTCTTTTCTACAGACAACGAACGCATAAGCGATAAATAAAACAGACTTAGCAAATTCGTGTTATTTATGTTCAAGTATTAACTGCACACAGACAATACCAATTCTGTCTTTTATTAGTTGACTAGGACGTGAAAACCAGAGCCAATCAAATTATCTATATTTTGTCAAAGAAGATCTGATTGGATGAGCTTCTCCCACAATGGCTGAGACATCCTGGCGCCAATGTAATGGTCGACACATTATCCAGCAATGCTGGCGGCATAGCAAAACGTAAGAGGCTCACAAGAGAAGCAATTTTATCGCTATTAAACTATCTATACACCAGACGATCGGGCACTATAAATCAGTGCGAGATAAATGTTAGAGATAAGTGTAAAAATGCATTATCTGTAAGGCAATTGTGTGTATTGCGTCCAGCGGTATACGCTTCAACTCCATTCAGGATTTAGAATTCCAGAAGAAACCCTTGTGTACATTTAAACTCTCGTGTCTATTTTTCCTTGACAATGTGTCACATTGTATAAATGTGTAGCGGAAGTACTACGTTACGAATTGTCGTTGAAATGCACGTATGCTTAACTAAAAAAACCACAAAGAAAACAACGAGTATATCGGGCGCTTCTTGTAAGAGTATCCAGCCCATTTAAATGTACCTTGCTAATAAAAAATATCCAGCCCCTTTGAATGCACCTTGCTTGAAAGAGGATCTCTACTTAGCCTACTAGGTTAATCAACTTTGCTAGATGACCGCAATGCATCTATTGCTGCCCATCATTAAGTGTACTTTTTCTGGTAAAATACTTGACTCCACATCAACATAACATTTTTGCATGACCATATATTCAACTATACCTCGAATTACCATTGCTACGGGGTCTATAATTAACACTCATAAATGGTATAAAAAAGGAAGCTTTTTAATTGTACGAAATGATCCACTCAGACTGAAAAATGACATTTCTTTCACCAAACTTGGATATTGGGTTGAAAAGTTCGATTTGTTTGTGACTAAGCTCTCTCCAAAATATTCTAAAATTTAAATACCTTACAACAAGACAGTTGTTGATGCTGGCAAAAACGGGAAAATAAGAAGAAAAAAAATATGGAAAGGGCGTAGAATGCAAATAAAAAATGAAGCTTAATATGTACCCCTTGCGAGCGTAACAAAAGGTGTACCTTAAGGAAATGAGCCATACACCGTTGTTGCGTTTGATCTGGAAAACAAAATTATAAAGGAAAACTCTGGCAAAAGCTTTTATAAACGCAATAGATACCCCTACGACGGTAAACGTGGAGAAGATCCACACAGAAGGATCTGTTACTATGCATTTTTGGACCTGATGCAAATGCACCTAAGTAGAATTCTTGGGAGTGTGGAGGCCTGAAATTATCTAAACACGGGCAAATAATTTAATACTGTTTATTATATCAGCAAAAATGAAAGTTAATTTAACTTTTTCCTGTCATTTTAACCTGGAGACAACAGGACAAAAAGCAAGAATTTAAAAAAAAAAAAAAACATACAAAAGAAACCAAAGTATCTCATGACATCCATTTATTACTGACATGGTTGTAACGTTGATGTATTGTAACACATTCATTCTATCTAGATAATTCACTCATATTACCATTCAAACATCTCATCACGGCGAGTCATGGATATCTATAAAGCGATATAAATTTACATACACGAGTTTGAAGTCAGATCTGGAATGTTTTGTCTGCGGCAAGAAAACAGATCTGAAAAATAAATGATTCAAGAAATTTCAAGGAAGTGAAGTAATTCAAGATACATCCAGCTGATGCAGAGAAAATGTTGCATATTGAAAGGTGATTGAACAGTAAGTCGTAGGCCTGATGTGTACATTTTTAAGATACAATAATGCATATCAAAATTATCTCTCTAAATTAGGATATGAGAAACTGAAGCGGTTCGTACTTTAATATAATATAAAGATTATTATGTGAGCAAAAAAGTGATATATTTGAAATTTTTTCTCGACTTTACCGAATAAGTGGCTAAAATATCATCTGAATGTGAAATATATTTTGTAAACGGTTTCCACATATGGATACGTCCATATTAATTGTTGCGCTTGGAAATGACCTATACTGGATTTAGAGAGAAGCTTAACCTTACATAATACCCCCCAACCCCCAACCCCCAAAAAACCCCAATATCCCCACTGCTCAAATAAACACTCAATATCCAAAAGAAATTTCTATTTTCTTATACTAGGTCCTTTCATTCCCAAAACTCTCTTTCTTATATCGTAAAAAATATTATCGTTATATTTAGTTAACATAATGGGTAAGATAAAATTAATTAGCATAATTGGTCAAATAAATTTAATTAACATAATTGGTCAAATAAAATTAATTTATTCATTTGTTAATCTCACATCCTTCAGGTAGATGTAAAGGAATTTCGAAGGTTATGTCAAAAGAAATACTGAGGAAAAAGTTTTTCTAATCTATCTCAGCTGAATACATAGGAAAAATTTATGAGACATAAAATGCAAATTGAAAGAAATAAAAAAAAGAAACCGGTCTTCATTCCTGCAACAGCTGGAAGGAAATTTGCAAAGGGTTCTTCAACAAACAAAATTATTATGCTCATATGTTTTTTGCAATATTGGTTGTCCTATCAAAGATACATATCTGGCGTTTAATCCTTGCTGTGTGGAATGAGAATTAGATTTGGTTAAGGGAATTTTTATTTGTCTATGTAATAATTCTCTTCTAGGAAATCAATATGTTCTGAAATGAAAGTGTATTTTCATATGACAAAGAAAAATCGAATAAAACATACACATCTTGTAATTAGCTAATTAAAAAGAACAAAATTACCCTTCCTCTCTCCCTCTCTCTCTCTCTCTCTCACACACACACACACACACACACACACACACACACACACACACACATACACACACACACGCGCGCGCGCGATATCCCCCTACACACACACACACGATATCCTCCTACACATATGCACACACAGAGACGGATATAATTACTTTGAATATTTATATTCAGTCTATTTTTGTTTAGACACATAGCAACATATTTAACGTGGTAAACAAGTCACCCCATTTTACACGCATGCCTTTCTACGCAAGAATGTTGGGTTACGATACCAATCAATGCTAGAACCACTAGTAAATAAATTAACTTGCAAAGTTTAATTAAATGGAGTCATTGCCGTTCTCGTTGTTGCATGAGTGAGGAATTAGCCACATCGCCAAAACTGCATTCCAGCTTTAAGTGTTAAGTAAATTTCCCAAACAAGCAAGTGGCTATGCGTTGTGAACTAATGTCATATTATTCATATCATGAAAACTTACTTTCATACAATTTTTAAATGCTTATCCACCCAAACTTATCCGAGACTGGATTAGTATAAAAGGCACTTGTCGTGGGGGAGTTCTTTGAAAATTCTACAACTGCGTTCTTCTTATCAGTTTTAACAACGAAATAACGCGAGACAACGTAATTTTCAAGTACATTAATTTGTACGCATCTCTCAGATTGAATATTACGTATAATCATATGCAACTATTGTGTTTAAGTAATTTGTGCAGTGTCATGCAGAAAACTGGCGGACAGATTCATTTGTACGTAGTCACCTCTGACGACTCCTTCAGTCTTTGTAATCCACTCTAGGGCGTACGAAGTGAAACACATTCATACCGTTTAGCCACGCCTACCGGTGCAACTATCACTGATTCGTGCATTACTTGAACAATCCAAGGTGAACTAGATTCTACTTTTTGTGGCGTTTGTTGTTGTTGTTGTTGTTGTTGTTATAGGGTTTAACGCCAGTTTTCAGCACAAGATAGGCTATACCTGGTGGTCAGTATAAACGGTGGAGGAAGAACTCGGGGAAAACCCCGGAAAGAACCACCGACCCACGAGAAGCTACTGCGAAACTTTCTCACATATCCGTGGCGTTTGTCGAATAAGGAAAAGCAAAAGTTTGTGTTTAGTTTATTTTGTAGCAGTTTACAGGAACAAGAACATAGCCATAAGTACTAAAATATGCACTACTATTATCCTACAACCTATATAATAGCGGCAACCATCTCTTATAATAAAACCACGATTACAAACTTTACAACAATAGTATCATCACGACCACCATGATTAAAAAACGAACAAAACAACAAACAAACAAAACAAAGCAAAACAAACATTACAGTTAACAGCAGAGCACAGCCATATTAAATTCTTCCCTACGGTCATGCCACCACAGATGGACATGTATACAAACGAAGGAACTACCGAAATAAAGCCAACGACAAAGAAGGTAAAAAGCTGCCATGATCAATGAGAACATACTGAGAACTAAGCGCACGTAGAACAAAAGATTGCGAGGCAAGTCGATATACATAGTCAGTGTATAAAACTATATATTCTTTTGTGGACAAGTAATAAGTTCTGAGATAGATGACAGATGTACTAAAAGAATCGTGTCAAAAGCCATTTGTTTCTTCCGCACTTCTAAGCTCACTCCGGATATGAAGAATCTTTATAAACCAGATGACAAATGAAGTAAATGTATCGCGGACGAAGGAAAGATTGACGTCTTAATTTTCTTTAAAATACATTTTCCAAAACTGGAAAAGAAAATTAAGGTAGTGGTCGTCACAGCTGAATGTTTAAATAAATACAGTTCCTGTCTTGTGTTTGGAAAGGCACTGAATGAAGCAATATCGATTTAGTGCCAATAGGATACACTCAGAGCAATATTTATCGTGCCCTTAATTTCCATTCGCAAAGGGTTGTGCTTTACCAGCAAAGGATGTTACCAGCAAAGGGCTGAGCTTTACCAACCAAGGGTTCTGCTTTATCAGAAAATGGTTTTCCTTTACCAGCGAAAGGTTGTGCTTTACCGGCAAAGGGCTATGCTTTACCAGCTAAGGGTTATGCTTTACCAGCCAAGGCTTCTGCTTTACCAGCAAAGGGTTATGTTCCAACAGCAAATGAGAGTGCTTTACCGGCAACGAGTTGTGTTTTACCAGCAAATGGTTGTGCTGTATCTGGAAAGGGTTATTCACTAATAATGTACATTTATGTTTTATCAGTTTTGAATAATTAAAAATTTGTGTCCTTGCCTTGAAGTTAGTGTTGATTGTCTATGCATTTTAGTAGGTTACAAGTAGTCGTACCAAAAATGGGGTACTGTATTATCCAGTTCGGATATACAATTAGATCTGGTCATGATCATTATTCGGTTTACATCCAGAAATTTTCTTATTACATCTGTTAATAATGCATTGTACTTAAGCAATTCAATTCACGACGACCTATTATCGCGTCGATGAGAAATTAATGTAAAACTGCTTCCTGTAAAATGGAATGTGATTAATTGTGAATGCAGATTTTTGTGTGTTGATTTTTACAGTTTATAGTTTTAACAAATGTGAATTATCCCGCATGAAATCTGCCACATCATTCGTCAGGCTTTTAATAGATTATAGTTTATGACAACCAAATCACAGGTCACCATTTCTCAACAGGAGATTCTATCGTATTTGATAAGGATATGACAACTTGCCTCGAAATGAGCTCGCGTTACAGCAACGCAAACAAACACCTCCTTGTGTATTTATCTGGAGATACATGATGGTTATTTACATTGAATACCGTGACGTAAAAGTGATATGGCATGTTAGACATGCCGTGCAAGTGACTTTGTCTGTTGCAAATTATAATTTTTAGGATCTCTAGATTTGTGCAAAGACAATAAAGACTTATTTCTGCAAACAAAATAAATGTTGTATCCTTCCCAACTTAATGAACATTAGGTTGTTCCAATATTATTCCATATGTACGAAAATCATCATATATAATTTATTTCAGTGAAATTTTTAAACAGACTCTCTTTTTGACAGTCAAAGAATATCAGTTTTAGTTCTGTGTCTTGATGATATAATTGTTCTCGGTAAAATTACTTGCCTTACATATAACGATGGCAGCCACTGAAAGTAAATAAGAAGAATACGCATTCCGTAAGGTATATATTTTAATTCAAGCCTTGACTGACTGGACAGCAATCCCACCCCGCAAATGACAAGAATAGTTGAATTCCGAGACTGCATTTCAATCTATACTTCATTTTTATTGAACTGGATGATTTCTTTGCAATTTGTATACGCATTTATTTTATGTCGTGTTGCTCACTGTGCAGTGACTCACTTTAATGTGATAGAAAATGTACTGTCACTTTGTGCACAGTACATACAATTGTACATTAGTGATGCAATCAAGCACAAGTCGTGTACGCGTTTTAATACTAAGAAGCACAAGTCGTGTACGCGTGTTTAATACGAACAAGTACAAGTCGTGTACGCGTGTTTAATACTAACAGGCACAAGTCGTGTACGCGTGTTTAATACGAACAAGCGCAAGCTTGTGAGCGTCTTTATGTCAGCGCATTTAGACTGCTGTTACACAACGGATTTGTGGCTGCAGCCACAGTCTTTGCGAGACAGATTCATATATATATATATATATATATATATATATATATATATATATATATATATATATATATATATATATATATACATATGGATAATTTCTTGGCTTTATTTTTCCCTAATGGACCTTGCTCATTTGTCATCAAGGAACATACTGGTTAATCAAGAGTTTTAACTGGAGATTTACTTAAAATGTGGAAAACTATCGCCCATTATCACGTGTTACATTAAAAAAGTACGTCTGCAAAATAAATCTAAAGAGGGTTGTACTGTAAATGTATCTTTTGCATGTACCTTAATGTAAACGGATCACCCTAATTTGGCATGTACCTTAATGTAAACGTATCACCCTATTTTGGCATGTACCTTAATGTAAATTGATCAACCTATTTTAGCATGTACCTTGCTGTAAATGTATAGACCTATTTTTAGCATGTACCTTACTGTAAATGTATCAACCTATTTTTGCCATCTACACTAATGTAAATTGATCAACCTTTTTTTAGCATGTACCTTGCTGTAAATTTATCAACAAATTTTAGCATGTACCTTACTGTAAATGCATCAACCTAGTTTTGGCAAGCACCTTAATGTAAATGTACCAATCCATTTGTGGCATGTACCTTAATATAAATGTATCAACCTATTTTTGGCATTTAACTTAATGTAAATGTATCAACCTATTTTTAGCATGTACCTTAATGTAAATGTATCAGCCTGTTTTTGGCATGTACCTTAATGTAAATGTACGTCAACGTAAAATGCATCATCCTATTTTTTGCATGTACCTTAATGTAAAAATATGCCACTTTATTTGTATGGTCTCTGTACACAAGAGATTGAATGATTATTTCCTTCATATATGAATGGGTACCATTTCTTGAAATCTTAGATTTAGGTCTGAACCGTTAATCCTCATAAGATTTAATTTGAATAGTACGCTGACTTAGATACCGATAGACTGACTAATTATAGCAGTACATCTTTTAGGCAGGCATCACTAATTATTTGTTGGATATTATGGCAACATATATGGAAGCCATTAAGATGTTTCTTTGGTCCATTACAACATTAATTAAGGTTAGTTCAATAGTGTACATATTTCAAACGTCTGCAGAGCACACAACCATACTGCTTTGTTCTCTGCCGTAAACCATATGTATTCCTCAAGTTAGGACGACGTGTAAGATAAGACATTTAAACATACAACACCAGTGTTAGTGCCATTTTGTACCAATGCATTTTTTTTCAGTACATGACAATACAAATTTTTTTAAACTTATATTAATTTACACAAGAAGGAGCTTGGACTAAAACTTTCAAATAGTTATACTAATAACTTCAGGCCAAAATGCTTATATTTTATGTCTCCCTTATGACATGTCGAAACAATTTTCATACATTTTACCTATTTCACTCACGTATGTCAGTTTTCCTAGCTGGGAACCGGGTTAAAATAAACACAGGCTCAGTGGTATGTAAACAAATCTATTGGCAGAATTTTTCAACTCGCTGACCTCAAGGTAACGATTTATTTATCTGCTGAAAGGTTTCATGGTAAATCAGGTTGACTGTTCTAATGCTAACAGTTTAAAAAGATCATATAGCTGCTGTACAAACCGTTCAAGATTTAAAACAATTGTGTCAACAATTCAAATAAAATATTTTCTTTTTGCTTGCCATCTCCCCTGGGACGTGAATACATCATCATACTGTTTGAGGTTTCAATCGATACGATTAAGAATCAGCAAGAAAAAATTAAAGGATTTCAGCGCATATTCCTTTACGAAATATGAAGTATTCGCATATAAGTTATATTTTAGGACTGTTTTGAAAGTTAGGGCAGTGTGGCTATTAAATGTTGCTAGTCTAGCTATAAAAAGACTATCTTGAACGTGCAGACTTACAGATGAAATCAAATTTAATTGTCAAGGATTAACGGATTAATTAGAGGATAGGTTATATTTTAAATCATTTCACCCTAGTTTAGAGTCTGAAATCTTGCAGTTTACATAAAACAACAACAACAACAATAATAATAATAATAATCGGTATGTTGCCAGTTATTAATTCGGAAACATTGAACGAAACAACAAATACAACTCATTCTATAAGTTAAATACTCTAAAAGCAGAAATAGATTTGGAAGATTAAATTTGGTTTAGATCCCTCACCCCACCCCCGTGAGCAAAAACACTAAAATTAGTATTATGCATTGGGTGTTAGAATAACACGTGTGACTCAGCAAAATGTCCCATTTATTGCAAAAGAGCGAATATTTTTTTTAACAGTATGTGCAAAGAGTACGTTCAGCTGAGTAAGAAGTATTTAAAGAAAATCAATGCCGTTCAAAAATATTATGGTCCAATTCCTGTCTTGCCCCAGATTTTAAATACTTGAATAAACTTCGAGTGGAATGTCCGTTATATTATAGGGTTCACTTTCAATATCTTTAACGACGATTCAACCAAAGTTGATAACAACGATGGCATTGTAATTAATTCTTTGCGAAAAGATAATGGTCTTTGCTGAGATATTCTCGCAAAAGCCTGCGGGTAATATTGTTGTTGTTGTTGCTGTTGTTGTCCTAAACAGCAGACTAACGTTGAGTCTTCACTATAGCTTGTAAATACCGTGGAGAATTCGCCAGAGGCAATAAGGTGAAGAGATAAGATGCCACAAAAATGTGGTTTCAGGCTGGATGAACCGTAAATAAATTTTAAATAGCATGTAATTTTCTACAAACTGTAATTGTAACACTTCTGATGATCAAAGCTACCAACCTTCCTGTCTGAAGGTTTGCAGGTGCGCGCCGTGATAATTCGACACCTCCAGTTCGGGGATAGTGTTGAACATGAATGCAAATAGCCGGGACAATCCTTTTATCGCACTCATGTCTCTCCCAGCAACAAAAGCAGCTTGAGATTTACTTTTCCAAAACGAATCTATTCACACTCTGAAAAGTGTTGATCAAGGAGATTTGAAATTTCATCGTCATAGGTCTAAAGAATTCCATGTAGAGTTTGACTGTATGTGCTTATGAAATTGATTCATAATTAAATGAATTGCAAAAATGAACAAAAATTAAGAGAAAATAAGGTAACGTTATCCAGAGATGTTAACATACTACAGACTGATATAAGACCTGGCTAGAAAGAAATGGCTACATTATGGTATTATAAAGGACATATATTTAGCTTGTACAACAACTTCTGTCCACGGTTCAATCATTCGTATTGCTGTCAGAAGCGCTTGGGACAATTCCTATAAAAGGAATAAACTAGGTGGATGATTTATATTCCATGTATGTATGTATGTATGTATGTATGTATGTGTGTGCGTGCGTGCGTGCGTAGGTAGGTAGGTAGGTATATGTGTATGTATGTATGTAGGTGGGTATGTATGTCTGTAATGTAACGTATGTCTGTGTGTGTGTGTGTGTGTGTGTGTGTGTGTGTGTGTGTGTGTGTGTAGGTAGGTAGTTATGTGTGTAGGTAGGTAGGTAGGTATGTAGGTAGTTATGTATGTATGTAATGTAATGTATGTCTGTCTGTGTGTGTGTGTGTGTGTGTGTGTGTAGGTAGGTAGGTAGTTATGTGTGTAGGTAGGTAGGTATTATCTCACTTATATCTCTAAATCTGTAATCACGGGACAAGTATGGTCCAACCAAAGGACACAAGGCTTAACTGCATCCTGCTCATATCTTTTAAAACTGACTTTGTACATATTTATTTAAGGCCCGGCTCGGGGTCGTTTGTTTTGTAAATACTGCTATGTGATTTTATGTTGATTAAATTATCGTGTTTATTGACACAGATGATCAACCACCTATAGCTTAAATACGTAATAAATACGATTATTATCATATCATCTGAATAATATAAATCTTCACGCGCAGGCCATAGCGTCCAAATGCAACTAGTCTTTTGTTGAACACCACACACGTATGAACGAGGCTACGTCAACAATTGATCATTGATATGGTATAGGACAAGGTTTGTCACAATTAGCTGTTTGTTAGATAAATATGTAATTAAATTCCTTACAAGAGTTTACTCGTTATACACCTGACTTTGAAAAAAGAAAAAAAAAACAAAAAAAACAATTCCTTATGAAATTTCTGACATTATATCCTTTTTGATCTCCTCTCTCCTTCACTCCCCCCCCCCACCTTCCCAGCCCATAACTAATTCTGCACAGCATATTCAGATTTACAGGTAACGTAATATAACTGTAATTATTGCAACAACATCAAAAATAATTTTAAAACATTTTGAGGATTATTTTCTTCGCCATTCGCTCCCATAACAGCAATATATTCTAGAAAGTACAGACTAACCACATTGTCGGGTTTTCCACATGCGGTGAAATTCTTTTTACTCAAGCAGATTTGTGGAGGAAATGGCATTTGTGAAGTATTCGGTGGTATTTCCTCTTAGCACATTGACTTGTTGACAACAATGACTTCCTCTAAGCCTTTTTTTTTTTTTATAACAATGTTTTGCCTTTCAATTCAAAACACGTACCTAAAGAAGCACATTTTGTCAAATGAAAATGGACACATGCTTAAAATGTCACAACATGTGCTTTTATTTTGCTTTTACTGTTTTAAATTTGCAGTCTGTTAAACAATAAAGGGTTTTCAATAATTGTCGAATTTCTGTTCAGTTTCTGTGATTGTAATAGTGTGATACTATTAACAATTCAAGTCATCTGACATTTGTATCTGAGTTAGGGACAACGGTTGCTTTTTTTTTTTTTTATAATAAACATTGTATCACAATAACAGTAGCAAAATCCTCCATGATTGTTACCCTCAAAGTTTTATGAATTCCAGACCAGACCTTCAACTTCCGTTCAAGCTTGCTTGTTTGTACACGAAGTGAAGCAAGCTTCCTTGCAAATCTTAAACATGCGACTACATTCTTGACTGTAAAGTAGCCGCGTCATTTCTTCTCCCTATCATATGACAATAATGCCACGAATCCGCATCGGTAAGTACAGGTTGTTTAATCTGTATTTCAGTCAGGGTGCTTTTTATCTAAATATGACAGACGGGACACACCTGTAATGTAACTAGTTCGTGACATGATATATATTAACTGCCTCTTACACCATTAAGAAGGTCCAGGTATTTTATTATTGGCAAGCTTATCTATGGCAACGTTTTTGTTTGCTTCATAGTGCCTCGTTTTGTAACTGTTAAAATTAGGACTACATACAGTAGGACATCAAACTTCCAAGCGACCCCTGCAAGGTTAATAAACAACTTTACGGGTCATAATGAGATCGCAAGACCTTACGGTGATACAAATTAACAGGATGCCCCAAATCAGACGTCTGAAAAATCAAAAGTTTCAGAAGTGCAGCTCATATTACAGTGGAGTTGTTGTTGTTTTGGGTTTAACGCCAATTTTAAGCGCATGTTACATGGCGGCCATACTGGAGAAAGAAACCAGTAAGAACCACCGACCCACGGGAAGCTACAGGGAAGCTTTTTCACATACTCACATTGACAGAGCCCTAGACTCAAACCCACGCTGACAGAGGAGATGGCAAGTATCGATAAAGCCGAGCGCTTTAGACCACTCGGCCACCTGGGGCGCTTTATAACAGCTGATCAATTACATCAAGGTATTACAACACGCATAAATGCTTTCTGTGACATAAAGACACGACAGTAAGAGGCTAAATTATTTAATATTTTTGGTTCAAAGAACTAACACTTATTCATGCTCCTAATTTGGTCATTAAATAGCTACCAAATGGACTTCGTCAGCGTGTTCGTGTTGGGTGGTCCTAACTGGATGTAACAGGAAGTAGGAACAGAATTGATGGACGCTTTTCTACATCGATACGTACTACAAGAACTGTTGAAATATTGAAACTGCAGAAAAATAGCCCCAGATCTGCCGGAACATTCGGTGAAGTCAGATTAGGGCGTATATTGTTTGTTACACTGATTAGTCCTAGCAAACCGCATAGACCCAGATCTGTCGACGCATTATGCGACATCAGATCTAGGTTATTGTAGTTTGTAGTTACATCTGACTTGTAATCGAGTATATACGATATATAGTAAGGTAGATACTGGAATGGCATCATTACACCGCATTCACATTTGCCAGAGAGTCGCGGTAAAACGATGGTAAAGCGGCTACCTCGTAATCTGTACGTTGCGGGTTTCTAACCCGCCCAGGCCAGCTTGGGTCTGCTGTCTCGTTTTGTTATTGGGAGAGGCACTTAATTCCCCATTTCCTCGACGTGATAAAGCCAATAATGTGTTCAAAAGGCCGTAAAAACCCACAAAACAAACAAAGAAAACAGGCCATTGTCGGTCATTTCCTCGGGAAGAATGTAACACTCATGTGAAAAAAAAAAAAAAAAAATCCCGAACCATTACTCATGCTCTTCTCGTAATCAAAACAGCTAAGAAAACAGCGTCTGCATCAATATGGGAATGTCTGAGTAAAAAGAAAACCAACAGTAAGCGTTCTTGATATTGCCATGAATTGTAAGCAACTGTAAATACCATCCAGACAATAAGTAACTCAGTTCCCCTGGCCGCGGAAGGGGGGGGGGGGCGGGCACTTGTAATTCGATGTATTAAAAGTGTTACTGCCATTTGTGATGAGGCGGTATTCATGAATGTCAACCTTAAGGGTTTATATTCGTCAACCTAAAGGACTCGGGAAAATTAACAATCTGTGTCCCAGAATTTTAAATGCTTACGTCACAACTGTCATTGACGATAAATCAAAATTAATAAAATGTGTTGGGGAGAGGTCTTGAACAAATTGAATGAATGAATGGGGTTTGTTTCAGAAAGAATGTCGTAATGAGGACACTCAGTAATAATTATGGTCTGAACTGACTAGAAATAGTGATTTTGCGCATGATTCATATAATAATGAAATTAATCTGTCCATCTTATAATAAGATTAAGTGTAAATGTATGACTAATCATAAGAAATGACATCGAAACTGCATCACGCGATTGGAGGTGAAGTCAGTGTGGAATATCTGGAAAAAGAAATTCGCCGCCATCAAAAACTAAGTTAGAATGGAGGTTAGTGATCACAACGTTTTCTGTTTGTAACACGGTTTTGATCATGATGTATTCGCATTGTAACACGGTCTAGTACTAATATTAGTACCCCTACTCCTACCTCGTGGACGGGGTACTAACATGAACCTATGTGTGTCAATGGAGCAAGTCGGGTGTGATTCACACCCGGCACTTTTTTTAAGCTAATATAAACAATTTTGAACATGTTCATTGCATATAATGAAATAAATTGAGTAATCCTCTTATTTAATACCGGAATTATTGCAAATCATTGTAGAAACAGTTGTAAAATCTCGTTTACCTTTCTTATCCGATATTTTCGTTTAGATCGTCCGCCATATTAGTTCAAATAATGACTACTTCCGTTCTCAGCCTTGTTTGTTTGTGTGCCATATAAGGACATTGAGGCCTTATTTGGAAATGTAAACAGATGGTAGTAAAACTATGGCGCGGTTTGAGTTAGAAATTCTGCGCGTTAAAAGTAAATATGGTTTATCGGTGACTTTGAAATTCCACCAAGAAGCCATTATTCGCCACTTGATTGATAAAAAAGATGTATTTGTCCTGCTACCCACTGGATTTGGAAAGTCACTGACTTTGCTTTTTCTCAACAAAAACTGGTTTCCACTATTCAACAATTAATAACATAGCGTAGAATATCCAAATATGGTAAGGCAAGCCTTATTTAGAAAAGGGGTCACGGCGAGAGTCTTGCGTTATCTGTCATGGCGGACACGGTGAGGTTAGTGTAACCATGCCAATTTATTTTATCGTGTAAGGGCTTAATAAATTCATAATAAGCCAAACTTCTTTCACAACATGATTATATTTATGTATTAGATTTCTACACTATTTGTTTTTCTGACTTTAGTGATGATTTTTTTTTTTTTGCTCCATTACATGATATGGGATCAGTTCGTAGCCTCAACCACAACAAATCAAGTTGAGGCTTCGACATCGTAGCTATAACACGGTCTTGATCATAACGTCTTCTCACTATAATACGGGTACTGAGTAAGTGATACTGCCTATATGATGCTATTGATGATAGCGTCTTCTCAAGGTAACAAGGTTTTGACCATAACGCCTTCTCACCGTAACACGGCGATTGAAGTGATTCTGTGCCAATAATGCTTTGATCATAACGTCTTTTCACTACACACTGTTTTGATTATACCTTCTTCTCACAGTAACACGGGGATTGAGTGGATAGTTGTATTTATTAAGACCAGCTGTAAATGTGTATTCACTCAGAATGATCAAACATCGTCCGTATTTCATAGTCATCCTTGTTAATCACCCTGAGGGTTTGGCGTATGTAGAATAGACCCCATGTACTTTCCAGAATGTCGTAGGATCAACGGAGGTACATTTGGTTACAATATTCCAACTAAAAGGTCTTACCTTTTTACAAGATTGCAGTTCATACAAAATAATTTTGATCTTATATTACTCTTGTTTTGCCACATCTCTGTTTTGTGTGCCATTTTTGGGAGGTTCTAGAACATTTTTATCTGTTGTCTTTAATCCCCTGGTCGATATTTCCTTTTCGTTGGTGGGATTTGTCTTCCTGGAGATTTGGCATATTGTTATATTCTGCCATTTGTGCAAATTACCTTTACAAATCACTATTTAGCCAGGGCTGGGCTGACGTTTCCCTTAAACCCTACGCATCTATCTATCTTTCTTTCTATCCATACAATATTGCAAACTCCCTTTTGTTAGATATTTTGTCTTACTTACAAACTACTAAAATTTCAGTGCAATATATCAAAGGAACTTTTTATCCGTTTGATTTAATATCATCGTTTTTCCATAAGAAGTATTTTGCTTTGTTTTAACGTTTGACTGACGTAATATCACCTTGTTAATGCTATTTCATTTGCGCGGGTTATAATAGTTGAAGATTTTATGTCCATGCTCCGGGTGCGTATTTGTATGGCCGAGTAAACTTTGACTTAGGTCCTATTGTTAAAATAGATAGTCATAACTGCATAATTGAGCACTGCAAGCTTTGATAAATCCCTTTCGAAATCTCGCAAGCCAATGCGAGAATACTGATAACATCGAGCGGCTAACATTTTTCTATGATTCATTAACACATAGAAGCGTAGTAATATCAGGATTGCAAACAATGATTGATTACGATGCTACTGGCACTGACAAACTTTCCATTAGAGATTTTATAAAAGAAACATGAACGTTTAGCTAGTCGACAGCTAAAATCGCTTTCATATCCAATGTCTAGATGACAGAAAAGAGAGAATTCTTTGGTTAACTGAAAAGTAAAATTTATTTGCACAGAAAGTATAATGAAGGAAGAATGAAATATTACCTAAATGTCAGAAGCTATCCGTATTACACTGAATACATGTCATTCTGTTGGGTTATTGCTATTTGATAAATATTTGTGATAAAACGCAAATTGTTTTCACACTGTCTCTCGTTATAATTATAGCTTGTAATGGTTTCCCATTGAAATTTCACTCTTAACGTGGTCGGCTCCAGGATGTGTCTAAGCCACAGGACAACACGGGACTTCAGGAATGTAATGTATTTGATAATAATCTGTCATCAGCCCAAAAGAGTGAGGACAATAATTCAGTGACCTGGGAACTCAATTCACCCGCAGTGATTTACAATAGCTTTTTCGCCCTCTTCAAGTAAAACTCTTTGCTTAAATCGCCCACACTAGGTCATTCCTCTCGCTAAAGATAGGTTTACTTTTCTCGATCCCTTTAAATCTTGGGGGTTTAATAGTAATTGGAAAGTCAGCATCTGTGAATGAAGGCATGTTCTTAAATTTGTTACTATATCCCTTTTAACAATGATTTGCCTGTAACTGAAGTTCAGTCCCTCCAAGCTTCCTGATATATCTCTGTTACTTTATAAATGTATAAATTTATGTAATAAATGTTACTTCGTGACGAAGTTTAAAAATTACATGAAAAGCTTCAGATATTCTTTCCATAATGTTGGTGATTTATGTTAACAATCAACGAAAAGTTTACCGGAGAAAAATAAAACAAATACGGTCAATTAGGAATTAAACAATGTTCTAAATAAGGAGTTGTATCCATCTCGTAAAAGCACACCAAATAAAATTAAATTATATCGCAATATTTTGTTTCATGCGCGGTATTGGAGAAGCCATATTGAAAGCGTAGACGCTTAACGGAATGATACATTTCCAGCTGCGATCAAGTACGGTGACTTTGTAAGGTCAATTGGTGTAAAAAAATGTACGCGACAGCGTACAGCTGCCGAAAGTGTAGTTAATAGTATAATAATAGTGAAATGTAGCCACTAGATGCCGTTGATAAAACTGCAAGAATCCACCTGCATTAATAAAAAGAAAAACGTCTCCCAAGGGGGTTTAGTTACCGTAAAGTATACCGTTGAGTAATACTGACAGGTCAGGTAATTTTACTTTTCTTCTCTATATTGGTGGTGTGAGCGACCAGTAAATAGAACACAGTAACACTACCTGGGCACGTGGCCCTGTTTCCATGTTAAATTATGTAGCTATATTGGAAAAGGCACCTTAGGACCCACGGTACTAATTCAGTTCCCATAGTAAACCTATGCAACCACCAAGATATTAAAAATTCAAACCTATATTTATCGGTATAGATGCATCCTGGATGACAGCTCCTGTGTAGAAAAAAAGATATGAGCCGCGGCATTTTCTAGACTTACATGTGTTTGAAATATGTGATTTCAATTCCGCACCAAAGAGTCATGTGCTATTTTCAGAAATGAATGTTCCAAACTCAAGACTGTTAAAGGAATAAAATCCCATCAATAAAACAATGTCTCTATTTTTTCAGTTATAACTAGGATAAGCTCTCAAAAGATTCTTTTTACCAACATCTAACTTTCATTATCAACCAATCCTGACCAGCCAAACTCATATATCTTATCTTCACCCATTTATAGACTGGTTCCCATTTTCCATACAGTTAGTACCGTGAGTCCTTTACTTTCCCACTCACGAATAAATGTTGAATATCTTTTTGGATTATGCAATAGCTGAGACACTTCGAAATACTATACATGTAAAAAAAAATCTTTGTACAATATTTGCTGACTGCCAATCAAATAATGGGGGAATTGTTTAAAATTTTATGCACATTAAGTACAAAAAATTATATCAAGGAGACTTAAAATTCAGTTCAGAGTTGTGACATTAGATTGCTCAATGTCAAATCACTGACAAATCATACGCGTTAATTTTATGTTGTGTCTCAGTCTCAATGTGTTCAATCTTGTTATCGCACTTCATTACTAAGTTCGCCACGTCAATAGTGCCTGCAAGGATCATATTATATCACATTATATAATTTATTTGAGTTTCTGCCATCGTATAAAGTATTTGCCTAAAAATGACACTGATAGCAACTTTAAATAAAAATAATCCGAATATCAGACAAATCTATATAAACGAAGCTACCTCCATTCCCATTGCATATTGCGCAGTTCTACTCTAGCCATTAAGAAACAAACCTACTCCATTAAATGTCACGTGGCATAGACATTGCTTAAACAGCTGGGTAAGGATATAAACTTTACTCAGATCCCTTTCTAATATAACATATCGTATATACTGGCAAGTCGAGTCAAATTGCAAACAACAAAGACCCTGATCTGCCGTTTCACAATGTGCATGCAGATTAGGATCTAAGTCTTTTGGGGGGGTGGGGGGTGGGGTGGTTACTGATTACTCCTAATACACTGCACAGAACCATATCTGCAGGCGCATTATGCGACGGCAGATCTGGGTCACTGCAGTTTGCAGTTGGACTCTTTATAAGCGAGTATATACGGTATCTGGCCATGTCCTAAGATAGCCAGCTATGACACTCTTTCGGTATGATCTTGTATCCGATACGCTTGTATGCCGCCTGCTCGATCTGGTGTTGATAACAAACCAACATAGCAAACAAGCTGTAGAACCTCAGAAACCGAGCAATTTTATCTCAGTCGAAGACGTAGGTTTACAATTTTTTTTTTTACTTTGACGTTTAGAAGCTTTCTATGTTCTATGCAAACTGGATGGAGTTGACCATTCTACCCATTTCTATCATCATATAAAAAACTGGGGTATATATCAGGGCCCGATCAGGTCCAGTGTTGGAGGTGGGGGTGGGGCCCTGACTTTCCTGGAAAGGACACCAAAGCAAATGTTTGTTTGTCTCTTCACTCAGACTGCATACTATCAAATAAACGTGCACAAGAATAAAACGATGGTCAAATTTCAAGTGACAAGTGACTGTATGTTTGTGTGTGTACGTTTTCTTTGGCGGAGATGTAGCAGGAGAGAGGCCCGGAAACCTCAGAACCCCACCCTCTAATCCGGCCATGTATATTGTTCGCTATTTAGAAATTTAAATGTTTTTTTTTTTTATTGGCTATGGCGGATAAGTTCGCTCCTTCATTTAAAGAATTAAAACGTCTATTGTTGCCTCTAAATAACCACATCAATCTAAAAACAATAGCATATACTCCTTCTAAACAATAGGTGACATCCTCTCTGAACAATAGCCTATATCCTCGACAGAACAACAGTCTTTATCCGCTCTAAAATTAAATAATACCTTTCGAAAAATATATTATTAATCATTTGTCTTTTACCAAGATACGGATAATAAACTTGTTTAAAATCACATTAGAATGAAGACTATTCAATGCATTAATTCTGACCTTCAATCTATCTCTCGTACGTAAAAAAATAAAATGATTAATAAGGGTGACTGGATGCTATTTTTCGCATCCTTAAGGACATGTTATTTCAGGCTTAGTTTAAAAATGTATCTAAACACTAAAAAATAGGATCTGAAAGTTATGGCAAAGTGCTGCCCTTACCCATTCTTCGCTCACCAAGTTTGCCCCGGGTGTGCTATATTGAGCGGCAATTAACGCACTGAGCCAGTTCGATAAAAGGTATCACTACACTAACCTCTTTTTTTTGGGGGGGGGGGGCACCAGACAGATGGCCCCCCCCCTTAGCCAAAAAAATTAAAAAGTATTTATGTGTTCGTGTTTTCCCCCTTAGAGGTGTTGCATGTGTTTCTATTTTAAAAAGAATTTTGAACCCAGATTTTTTTCCCTAGTGTTATCTACAAGATAAGTTTCCCGCTCAGGTTTCAATTACCCGTTTAAGAAACTTCACCTTTTTTGTTCAGTGACCTTTGCCTATGTCCTATGTGTATTGCTATATTGTATGTTTGCTATAGATGTCAATGTAAGGACGGCCAAATAACCAAAATTTTTCCAAGTTTTCTACTAAAATATTGAGATATAAATTTTTTAATTAATATTTATATTCCATTTTTGGAATTTTGAATTTTGCATAAGAAACGGTGCGCTAAAAATAAAATATATATATAAATAAAGCCTATTGTTTTAGATGTGTTGTATCATGAGTCGTTTCTTATTTCTACTTTGTTGTATAAAAGGGTGGTTATAAGACTAGTCCTGTAAGGAGCCACATGTTACTCTTTATTTATTTCATTCAAAAAACATGTTTCTCTTAGATGTTGACATAGCCTTATTCCACACCTCAAGCATTAATCCTAATAGAAAAGGTCCAAAAAGGTATAAAAGAAAAAAAGCATGTTAGTCCCTATTCTTTCTATCTATTGCTGGAATCCATTTCTAATATTTTTCCCCTTGTGTATATGTATTGTTTGTCCATTTTCTGCACATGTATTTTTCGGAGGCTCTTCCACCGGCCTTCCCACTTCGCGTAGCGCCCTGTGGTATAGCCCGGTGGCGTTTCTGTCTCCTACTTCATCCATGTGCAGATTCCCTGTCCCTGTTGTCTATAAAAAAAAAAAAAAAAAGTTTCATAGATTAGTACCTTTGGATTCCATCTATCTAAAGTTGATTAGTAACTATTATTTAAAAATATTTAACTTTAGGAAATTATAAAACTTCTATTAAAGTTTTATCAAACATTCTTTATTAAAATGTATTTATTTATATGGGACAGGTTATTTACGTATAACAATGACCTGTCCGCATTCTCTCATGGTATCTATTATAAAATTAATTAAATCAAATAAGGTTTTTCTATCAAATTTCCCATCCAGATAAAGTAGTCTATTTCTCTGGTATTTTTCTATATTAGAGATGGATTTAATTATTATGTCCCTTTCCTTCTTTTTATTTTTACATTCAGTGATTACATGATGTTTGGTAAAATCGCTAACTTTACATAGGGGACATTTTGGGATTGATTTTACCATCCCTTTTCTGTTCGCTACTTCACCTGTCAGCCATACGTTGTGTAAATATTTAAAAATAATGCTTTGAATTTTTAAGGATTTAATATTAGACCAGTTTAACCATGAGTTATTCCATACCACCCCCCAGTTTTCCCTCTCTACTTTGCATCTTGTATTCCTTGTATACATCTCTCTTATTAATTTATATGTAATTTTTCACCCACCCATATTTCTTTGACATCCCTATATTTAAAAACCAAATCTTTTATATATTTAAATTTTTTATCAACTAGTAATTTTTTAATCAGGGAATTATTTCTAAAAATATATATTCTATTTCTAATTATAAAACCAAACCAGTAAATGTAAAGTGCTTCCCACGGCATATTCGGGGTCGCTTGAACTTTTTTAAAACGATTTAAAATATTTGCTTCTTGAACCCATTTTAAATTGGGTAATGCTACCCCCCCCCTTTTATTCTCTCTATATAAGGTTTCTTTTTCAATATAGTGTAATTTAAATCCCCATATGTATTTTATTATTCCGTTATCCAAACTACCTAATTCCTGACATTTAAAATCTAGAGATTTTAGAATATAATTCGTACTGGAATAAAAGTTAGTTTTAGCAACTTGTGTACGCTCCATAATACATATTGGCGTTTGTGCCCAGATTGCAATGGTTTTATTAACTTTATCCTTAATATTTTGTAGGTTTTCTATTTCTTCGTTTTTCCCAAAAAATATTCCTAGGGCTTTTACCTACACTAACCGAGCCAATCAGATGCTAGTAGTATCACTATACTAACTGAGCCAATCAGATGCTAGTAGTATCACTAGACTAACTGAGCCAATCAGATGCTAGTGCATCACACTGTAGTCCCAAAGAAAACGTTACTACTTGTCTCTTTTCTGGAGAATTGCCAAGAAGGGACGAATGTACTTGTATTGAACTAAAAGTGTCAGAAGAACCTAAATAGAAATCAAAATATTTATTGAGTTCAGCCTTATGGCATTTGTGTTGGATGACAAAGTAAAGAAGTGTGATTCGGCCAGTCTTGGAAAGGTAACTTGCAGTAAAAGTTCCCGTCACTTGATTCAAATACACATATTTCCAGAAAATACAGCATAACCAGATTTTTCAAAAATGTATCCAAATTAGTTCCTAATATAAATAACATAGTCGTTGCGCATCTGAAGTTATAACTGAGGCAGTGGACTTCATCACAAATGTAGAAATTTGAAAGAAATATATAAGGAAAATTAATAACTGTCGTAACCAATGGCGTGGCTACTATTCAAGCAAATCCGTGAACTGCTAGGGAAGGGGTTGGGTTGGGCAGGCACATTGGGGTCCAAATCAAGCAACTTTTTTTGTACTAGGAGGGGAGCCCATAATTTAAGTTTCGCGGAGGGTGGATGGGGGCAGAATTCTTGTTTCGCTGCTGGTAAGGACGCCTACATTGACGCACCAAAGGTAAGTGAAAGTAACGTAGTCAGGATGACTGAAATTAGATCTCCACTGTCCTACGTGAAGATTCAACAGCGACCGCCTAGGGGTCATGTTCTGGTGACCTTTGAATTAGCCAATGGAAATGCAGCTGTCAAAAGTCTGAAAGTGAATAAAATCGTTCGGCATAGATTGATACTCTAAAGCCACACTGCTGACCGCTCAGGTGGCATAGTGGTTAGAGCGTTCGCCTCGGATGCGGAAGGTCGCGGGTTCGAACTTCGGCCGAGTCATACCAAAGACATATAAAAATGGTACTAGTAAATGCCTCGCTTGGCGCTCAGCATTAAGAGGTTAGTGTTAGGAGCGGTCGGCCTCGTGTCATGATAATGTGACTGGGTGGAACATAATGTTATATGTCTGAGACATGATGCCCCAGTGCTAGACATCACTATAAACTGCTACACTGCAGACATCGTAGCGATATGACTAAAACATTGTTAAAGATACGTTAAAACTCCAACACACACACACACACACACACACACACACACACACACACACACACTGCTCAGTCTCCCAAAGGCGTATAAGACTTCATCTGATTGGCTGATAAAATTATTATGCTTAAAATATGTCACCAGGAACATGACCCCAGACGCTGTCAGATCTTCGCGTATTACAGTGGCAATCTCACTTTAATCAGACTGGTAATGCGATAATACGCTTTCAGCTACAATTATTGTTAGTACATTTTTCTTCATACTTGTTGACTGTACATACAGCTACAACTATTGTTAGTACAGTTTTCTTCATACGGAATGTTGACTGTACATACAGCTACAATTATTGTTAGTACAGTTTTCTTCATACGAAATGTTGACTGTACGTACAGCTTACCACTTTTGTCTCCAATAAGGATTGTAAAACTTAAGTGAGACACATCGTACCAACTGTAAAGCAAGATTGTCTATAATTTTGGGATATAACCCATGTAATTAAACGATCAAACGTTTCTCAGATAAGTTATATTGTTTCTTATTAATGAACATGGGCTGGGCACTCAGTAACATCTGCACAATATAACATGATGTATTTTCCCCAACATGGCTGTACGTCTTACAGAAATTCTAGACAATACAAACATTTTATGTCTATGAATTAAATACTGGCAAGTAGTGTATGTTAGCAAACAGTGTGTAGGCAAGCAGTGTATGTTGGCAAATAGTGTATGTTGGCTTGCAGTATATTTAAACCCATTCATTTAAAAACATGTTGTGTGTGTGTGTGTGTGTGTGTGTGTGTGTGTGTGTGTGTGTGTGTGTGTGTGTGATATTTGGATTTTTAACGTAGCTTTAACAATTTTTCAGTCTTCAGTGTGGCAGTTTATAGTGATGACTAGCACTGGGACATCATGCCTCAAACATGTAGCATCATGTCCCACCCAGTCACATTATCCTGACACCAGGCCGACCAGTCCTAATATCAACCTCTTAATGCTGAGCGCCAAGCGAGGCAGCTGTTAGTACCATTTTTATAAGTCTCTGGTATGACTCGGCCGCGATTAGAACCCGCGACCTCCCGCACCTGGGGCGGACACTCTCACCACTTAGGTCACCGGAGCGGTAATTTATTATTGATAATTCGCTGCCATTGACAATAAGTGTAGTGTTGCATAAGCTACCTGTTAACGTGGTCGTGTAAAGTCGTTCATAAATATGAGAGGTGCTTCGTTGCAACAATTGATACCTCTGACCAAATAAATGTAACATATACTGCTTAGGTAAATGACAGTTATATTGGAGTTGATAAATTGCGTGCTTCATATAAAATGAATTTGCACTTTGCTTGTACTGAAGAGAAGATTCACATCTATATGTCCGAACAATGCACGTAGCTAATTAATTTCCATTTCTAAACCATAAACCCAAATTCTCGGTGCGAAGGCCTTTTGTATCGTGACCTTCAATGTAAGGGTGGATTTCTGATTAATATAAACATGCACAGTCAATACGCACTCAAGGCAAGCAAATGCATCAAAATGGACGTCTCTTTAACGTCAAATAAAATGACAAATTGCTTTTGAATGCCTCTAAGCAATATTAGTCGTGTTCATCCATGAAGTAATCATAATAAGCAATAGAGAAAAGACAATTATGTGTCCATTTTCCAACAACAATTACTATTGTAATTTTAATAGACTGCTGAATTATTAACCAAGTTAACATAATTAAATCATACAAACTGTACTTTCCCAAAACTTTTAAACCAATTAATCCATCAGGCCAGACAAATAAATTTTCAGGTCTCCAGTGCCTCTCATTCGCGAACTATCGACTCTCTCTTTCCAAACAAAAATATTTATGCTGACTTGTACTAGACTGTGTACATAATTACATTTGAACCTCACTCAGTCCTCCGTTGACGTCATATAGTCCAACTTTAAACCATTATCTACTACCCGGGGAAGGCAAGGGTAGAAGAAAACACAGTTAATGCTGACGTCACTGCCAAGATATTAAGGCCAGGCCCGCATTTAATGAGGAGTATCTTTATGGAGTTAAATGTACTTTATTGTTGTAGAGGCTGTTAGCATACTTTCATGTAATTAATGCTACCATTTTATACAGTAGCGTACTAATGGGGGGGGGGGGCCTGACGGGGGGGTTTGTGTAAGGAGAGCCAGATGTCTTTGGGCGCCAAAAACCACTTTGGGCCTTTATCATCGCCCCGGGCGCCATTTACCCTTAGTACATCACTGATTTTGCAAACAAGGAAACAATATGTGCTAATAAGTGTTGCCCCTGCAAACCTTTCGTGACACGGTGACAGATACCTAAGATTTTATCGGCTGAGGAATAGAAAGAAAAAACAAGGGCGAGAAGGATAAAATATGGATGCACAATCGTTGTCTCCGCTATGAAAGCGACAATAATTACCATTACAAAGAAACACGAAGGCAGCGTGTGAAAACTAAAGTGAAAGACAGAAGACATAAGGTAATATATGCTGTTGTACATAAGCTTCGAAGATAGAAGTGACAATAGAATGAGATATAAAACAGTGAAGTTTAAGACGAGTGCAACGATTATAACAATACAAAAAGCGAAGAGTATGAAGGCAGTCACATAACTAAAGCAATATTTTCATTTAGAAAGTACGTCAACATAATATTTTTGTTATTTGTTTTAATAACTGTAGGGGAAATTCTGTTCCCATCACCATGACTGAAACTAAACGAAAACCACGGTATTGAAGATCGTGCATTACAATGATGATCAAGTCGGCTGGATTATCTGAAACTAATTCTTGAAAAAAAACAACCCGGATCATTTGATTCCAAGACAAATGTCCTTAAAGCAGATGACGTATATTAATAATGTCTCAGCCGCAAAGAAATAAAAAGATTACCAAAAATAGGTAATAAGCAATTTTTTTTTTCTCTAAAACTACTGTCACAAAATCAATTTGCTTTCATGTCTGTACTGTAAAAGCCATGTGTATGTGGCTTGTTTCACTCCCGTATATCGTTATGGGAACGATATGTCATAAATCAAAAGACATGTTTGCTTTTAAGGTACGTAAATCCAGCTATTTATATTTATATCTATAAAACTTTGCCTGTCATAGTGATGCGAAAAGTGACTGATGTGATGGGACAAATGGAAGGGTAAGCTTTCGAAATAAACGATCGACCAGCAAATATCCAAAGATCATTTGATAATGATTAATGCTGAGTTCTTTCTTCAGTATATGGAAGAAAAGACTGCCTATCATTTTCAATGCTGTACATTTCCAAAATACAGATAGTCATTCCCTTCTTGACTGTTAAAATGAAAACGAAACAACAAGAACAACATAATCCGCACCATGAAAAAAGATTCGACTCGTAATACCAACAGTTAAATATACTAATCATTTCCTGTAGCTGCAACGCTACAAATTCCCGTATCTTTTGAAAACAAAAATATGTAAAATTTGAATTTTTATTTTGGATAGATGAACTGTTAATGCGCATCTTATCCGACAGAGTACGTACAATGGAGGGGGGGGGGGGAGTAGCAGTGAAAGACTAAAAAAAAAAAATATTGCTAACAAGGGAATGCAAACTTGATACCTGATCCAATACTCTGTTTTCACCATGTAACCTAACTTCAACAGATAAAGAAAACCCTGAAAGTTCATAAAGACATTCACATTATATGATTTATACATTGTAAGAAACCTGAAAAACCTAAGGTGTTTTTAAAATTTCGTGTTTTGTTTCTCTGTTATGACTCGAATTTTATTAAATTGTCAAGATGTTTCGGGGAGAGCAGCAATACTTTTCGTCTAATTCAACTGTGCACGATTACCTGTTAGTAATGTTTAGGATAGTCCTTGAAAGCTGAATTATTTACATAGGACGGAATGATTTTTTTTTTTTTATATAGGCAGAAAGACAAATCAGTCATATCAATCCTCACTTTAGAAGGTGTACGGTATATACTACCAGAAAGAAAATGCGCCTAGGTGTATTCCAATTAGAAAACATTCAACTGACGGCACCATAAATTATTTGCAAAGCTAAAGGATAAAAAAGAAATAAGATTTGTCTAGCGGAACTAATCATGGAATGTGCACTCTGAAAATGCAAGCAGATAAAGAAAAACTCTTATCGTGTCAAGAAGGCGTGTACTTTCAAGTAATTTAGGATAAAGAACTACATAAACGAGGTTAAAGGTTAACTTGAACTCATGGCCATGATCGTATATGCGTATTGCATATTTCATACATAAATCGAATAAATTCATTAAGAATACGTTTGTCTCTTGTCATTAGAATTATACCTATACATACAACCACCTGGAAATAGAATTATACCTATACATACAACCACCTGGAAATAAAGTGCTCTAAGGTATTAGTGTTTACTACCTATGCTCTGTTGTGTGATGGTTGAAAGCGTTGCGTCGGGAAGACTGCCTGAAACATGGTACTAACGTCTAAGGCAATGATAAGGGGTGGTGGGGTGGTGGAGGCGTTATAAAGTCATGCATAATGGCATTTGCTATTATGTCGAACCAATTTCACACAACAGATTTTTAAACGGAAACAAAAGGAAGACGTGAGTTAAATAGACATGTTATTAAACTCTTCAGGGAAAGAATTTATAAAAGACGATCTAACTGTGGAAACAAGAATGATCTAACTTTGTCGTCAAGAGCAGCGAACCAGCAGACTGATTTCACATAGTTAGCTGGGAAGGTGTCTTTGTTTTCCGTGTCGCATAACGGGTTAAAGGATGCAGATTGTCAGTTCTAAAGACAAAATCATCCAACCGATGGCAAAATACACGAGAGAGAGAGAGAGAGAGAGAGAGAGAGAGAATCGAATCACTTAAGACATCGGAATAAGATCTCATTCGACAATAGCAAATGTCATATATTGGATTTCATTCGACAATAGCAAATGTCATATATTGGATTTCTTCTATCTTTTTCTTTGTCTTTGCTTTACTTTGTGTAAGGGTTCTTATTTGCAGTGTCATATGGCAACGCCATTTTCATACAATACACATTTTAAGGAACCAAGGAAGGTATCGTTTAGTCGATTGCCTTCCAGGTCTGTTTCCGTTTACCCTGGGTATTGCTCACTCACCAGAAGAGGTAATAAATGGTTGTATAATTTAAGGACCTCACAAATCTCCGTTTATGCATAGTCCGTGAAAAATAAATTTTTTCCCGTGCCGATCCGTTCATGCTGATGCCCTTGGAAATGCGGCAGCATTGCTGCATCGCCCAGTTATTTTAAGATTGTGAAATTCGTCTCTGGTTTACGACGAATCCTGTTCCTTCCGGCAATATGTGATTTCTTAAGCAGGGGTTTAGAGATCCCAAGAAACTTAATAAGCCTTCCTTCATAGTTAGTAAAAAGAAAACAAAACCATATTCGCGCTACTGGTAACAAAGAAGAAATACAATTCTATCCATGCAGCTGCTCTGTATTATATCTTTGCTATGTTGATCATATAACTGCCATAGTGTATTTGATAATTTGGCGATAATGTGGTCTCCGTATTCCACGGAGATGAATACTGCTGTACTTAATGCATAGGGTGATAATCAAATGTAAATAGAATTATGGCACGCATTCAAATTGATATTCAATGCCAATAGTGGAAATATTATTATTTTTTTAATTACACGATGTTGTAGAATGCATATCAGATATGTTGTAACTTTTTTTGTCAGGTAATAAATACAAAGATTGTACCAAGAGAAAAATGTTAAGAGAATCTAAAGACAAAATATATGCTTTCCATGCAGAACTACACTCTGCAGCATACTGATACTGTATAAAAAAAAAACTGTCTGACATGGCAACAGATCCAGCAGCAAGTCTGAGACGGCAACAGGTTCAGTCGCAAACCTTAGGCGGCAACAGGTCCAGCAGCAAGTCTGAGATGGCAACATGTCTAGCAGCAAATCTGCGATGGAAAGATGTCCATCAGCAAATCTGACATGGCAACTGGTCCATCAGCAAATATGAAGTGGCAACAGGTCCAGCAAGAAATGAAGATATTGGAGAAAATTCAAAACTAATTATTATGTTTTCGCTTTATCAATTGAGAATCGATTACATTAGAGAACATAAACTTTTACAAGACAAAAAGTCAAACCAGAATTACTTATTGTTAAGTTCTTCAACAGTTTTTGCTAATAAATACTATACCTTATACCCTATATAGATATCCAATGAAACCAAACAGACATAATTAAAAAATATTTTTAATGCAACATCTGCTGTTACTTTAGCCTATACTATGGTTCTGTGAAAACTTTATTCAGGTTTACAATGTACCCACCGACAAGCGTCCATACTGACGAAATTGTAAACCTAATCATTCCATTTTTTTTAGCTACTTCTAAACTGACCACACAGTAGCACATGGACTTTTAACCAACAAATTGTTGCTTAATAAATAACGTAGATTCCCTTAGAAGTATGATGAGTAATCATGCCTCATATGATTCTTACATTTCTGTTTTAAAAAGTAACTCGACGCAAAATGTAGAAATCGCCGCCAAAGGTAAGGTAATCAGTTTACGGGGTGGGGGGGGACCCAAAACAAACATGAACACTAAAACCCTAAAACCGATAGCAAGCCTGATGTATTTACTTGTTTGTATGGCTGGAATGAAGAAAGCAAGACAGTTAAATAATGGAGCATATAATAAGCATTATAATAAAATCGTACAAGCATGTCTGACACTTTTCATAAAGTCGCTGTGAGTCTTTGCTCTTATCCCTTGTCGGATATCTTTGTTATCCAAAGGTAGTCAATAGAGAAGAAAAATTCGACGACCCTAAATTAGGGACCATACTGGTCTGGATGTTGACCTGTCAATTATGCTGTTCTTCGTGCTTAAATTCATTTAGGTTAAGTGAATTTAGAGGGCACAGTCTAGAAGTCTGACTGTGGCCTGTGACTTTAATAAAGACCACGCCTTAATGGGTTCAGACAATGAACAAATCCATTAAGTATAGCAAACGGAGCTGTGGCAAATGACCAAATCCACTGCAACCAATGGTCGAGATAATTTGTGTCGATATAAGAGCCTGAGATAAAATCTCACAGCATAAAAAGCTTTCCTTCCCTCCACCCTTTAATTACAGCATAATGGACTACACTCGAGTTCCATCTTCTGTCAACAGGACGAGATCAGGCCAAAGTCGGCGTGGTTGTTTAACCGTGTAATTATTATACTTGAAGCACCTAACCTCAAATACCGTTCCGATCAATCAATAATGTTAACTTTCATAATGTACAGTTGTGCAATACATCAATCTTACCGCATTTAATTCCTATCATAGTCAGACCCTGACATTTGCTGTTTGGATTTTTGGCCTCGTTTAAAATCTGGGTAGTGGTACCACCACCCTGTGTAACGTCGTTAAGATTTGTCACATAGCTACTTACAGATGTACACCACCAGGTCAACATTTCATTCATATTTTTTTCCCTCGGAGAGTTGCTTACACGAACCAACTTCCTGAAGATGCAATGAGAGTTCAAACCCGAATGCCTTTAAACTTCTCCTTTCAGCACGTACCACCAAACATATTCTTTAATCAAATTTGTAAAGTGTACATACATGCTGAGGTATTTGTTATCAATATTTTATTTCGTTTTCCTGTTTGTGTGGGTTTTTTTTTTTTTTTTGGTTTTTTTTTCAACAACCGTGTTTACCTTGCATACAGATGCAAGATCCCTTGGTAGTTACTCTCTGCAAAGCGGATATCTACCGAAATTTACATTGGAACTTTTTCCTAAGTTTGTTGCCTAGAACGCATGAAACGAGTATGAGGAAACTTGTTTAAAGTTTCTATTATTGGTGTGGTCCCTCTCAGAATCATCATCATCTGAGGGACCCCCTAGTCAGAAAATTAATAGTTTTTATATTTTCTTGTTTTCTTTAGATTGTGCGTGCAATTTGTGTAGTTTTAATAATTTCTTTTTAAGATAATTTTGTTTTAGGGTTTAAACACCTTTTCTATTCTAGTGTATCTAAGAGCTTTTCTCCGGTCTGGGAGTCACCGCTCATTGAAATTCTAGTGATCTTTGCCAGAGATCTGTATTGTCCTGTGTGTGCTATATGTTGAGGCTATTTGTTTTGTCTGCATTTGTTTTATTGTTGGGCTGGCTTGCAAAAAGATCAAATATTTTCATAGTTTTATTAATTTTATGGGTTTCTTATGCTTCAGGAGTCCGGTTGTGACTTCTTTGTCGATACCGGTCTCCCTAGCTTGTAACCCTGTTTTATTTTAGTGTGTGTCAATAGATGATAGATAGATCTAGGAAAGTATAGTGTCTAAAACCTTACAGGTATATTATAGTATGTTTTATTTATATTCTCTTATTGTTTTCATTATTACATTTATAAAATTTATTAATTCACCATATATTTCTTTATCATTAATTTCATTAGTATATAATAAGTGAGAGTTTATATTTGTTCTATATTTTTTATTTGTTTAAAGTTTCACTGAGAGCATAAAGCGAATACTGAACAAAAGTGACCTACTGAAATCAAACGGTCAAATTAATACTTTTGTCTCAGACACGGGTCCACGCATGTTCATATCACGCCCGAATTTGGCGCCATAATTGTGGCTAGCGCTGTGTGGTGATATGGAGGATTGTATAGGATTGTCGGTCTTTCAACTGAAAAACGTTGAAAATACATCGACTCTGAAATTAGTGCTTCTAAATCGATGTCATTCCTTGCATGACTAACTTTCCAATTATTGACAATGAAAGAGGGAAATTCTATACCATGGCAGATAATCCTCCGCAAAGCAAAGTTACAGGAGTAAACGCTTTTTTTTCAAAGTTGAAATGAGATCAGACGTTGAGAGAATAGATATAATAAAGCGTGAATGTATATCAATCCCTTTGTAACACCAAGGTTCATCAGTAATAGATATATTTCATTGCTCTCTTAAAAAACAATTATTTTCAACACAAAGGATACTGATGGTAATGGGTGATTATGTCAGTGTTGTTAATACGCCGGCAACCCAATGCTACTTCTGATACCGGAACTTTACATTTAAGTCACTGACAAATTCGCTATACAAATTGAAAAGACTTAACGGATTTCAAAGGCTTTACATTGGTTTTGCACTTTATCAGTTAATGGATGGTAAATATTATAATCACAGGTACATTGTATCTGCCTTTATGTACAGCTGGTTATTTGCTTTGCCTCATGGTAATATTTTTCTTTTGGTGTAAACAAATAGTGTATGAAGTTGTGTTTTAAGTACTATTTTGTACAATCTTAAATGATTAGAATAACGACTTACATTTTGTTTTGCCCAATAAACAAACGGCATATTAAAGTTCACACAATTTAGCCACTGACATATCAAGGCCTGAAGAGCAATTTATTACGGTATTTAGTTTTCCCTTCCTTATATCAGTTATTACTTCTTTACCTGACAAGAGATTAAAGAAAACCTTTAATTTTCAATTCATCCTTTGTCTATATGAACCAGGGAAATGAATTCATTGGTTTGATGCAAGCAAATACAAACTCTAAACGTTTTTGTTCCTAGATGTACTAGTTAATATTCGATCTTGTTCTCAGTATCTGTTTAATAGCATTACGTCATCGTAGCAAATACATGTAACTCCCCGCGTTTTCGATACAGTAATGCGATTATATTGTGCGTAATTGAGTCAGTGCTATAACAAAGCCTGGGTTAAAGCTTATTAAAAGCCGAATTCAATCATTCAGACGTACAGAGATAGTCAATATTTGACTGTGTACCTGAAAGCGTAAATTTAACAATCCAAAAGCAAGAACACGGTTTCTTGCCGACCTTTTCCCCTAGGGAAATAGACAGTATATTGCCCACAAAATCAAAGCATTCTGCAACAGTAAGCCAGCCGATGAATGTGGAACCATTTAATTACCGTTATCGATCAGCTTTCGGTGCATGTTATCGGTACCAGCGATTCCCCCTGTATTACCAAGAACTAAACAAACATGAAAGGCATAACTAGCTACAGCAATTAGGCTAGACAAATTGAACGATGGAAAAGAACCGGGAGCGTAGCGTGTTAATGTTAGCATGAAATCAACGATGCTAAACGAAAAATAAATGTAATAATCGACTTTTTCATGATTCATAACATCTATATTTTAGAACAGGGGTCGGCAACCTATGGCACGCACGCGTTCCACAAGAGGTTTTGTGTGACACGCGAAGGACAGCCAAAAATCTCGATTTTAACAGTGTTACTCTCTTGCTGGTGGCACGCGCTCGTTCATTTTGTAATTAATCCGGAAAAAGTGGCATGCTATGTAAAATAGGTTGCCGACCCCTGTTTTAGAAGAAATATCTCAATAGTCGAACTGCAACAAGTAACCACCAAACCGTTTTCATTTACAGTGAACGACGAAAGGATCTACCCAAGTGCTTCTAGTATTTCCGAGATAAATATTTTTGTAGAAAAGTCACGAGGGAAAACGACTGAATTCTATGCCTTTTCATGTGAATGCATAATAGAGAACAGCAATGTTAGTCCCGAATAACTGAAATTATGAAGACTTCATTGCATATCTTTAAAAGTTTATGAGAATATGTATCATATAATGGACATCGACAATATGTAAATCTTTGTTTCAGCAAGATAAGGACGCGTCCGCTGCGGATTCATGAGTACGTACGTGTGATCGCCTAACGCTTGATTCGCTACAATTTTAACAAATTTATACTCCATATTTCATGCTCAGCTGAATTAGTCTAAAGTACACCATCTTTAGCAGTTATTAAAATAGGGAAAATGAATTTTGCCAGTCTAGACAATACCAGCGTGTGAAAGTGAAGTGAATGAATTACCAAATATATACAATGTAAAACAAAGTTATCGGCACTTTCTTTTTCAATTTACCTCTGAAGTCCCGGAAGTGAAAATGACCAAGCGGAGCTAATAGTTGTTTGATAGGTGCACATCTGAAGTAAGCCCAAGCTGTATACACTAAAATCAATACTACACCAATCCATCATGCACCAAAAAAAAAAAAAAAAAAAAAAAAAGGAATGGAAAGTTATTTTAACAATACCCAAGTAATACAAGGTCTTTTTTCAAATAGTCAATACAGCCAGTGAGATTCTTTTTCTTTAAAAATTTAACCCATGCAAAATACGAAACTGTAGAGCGCCACCGTAAGAACGAAACTGCCGTCTGGTTTACGACAGCCACTTATGGTATAACAATGAATCTGCCGTGTGTTTTACGATAACCACTGCTTGGCATAATAATTAATCTGCCGTCTGTTTTACGAATCAGGTCACAATTAGTACTTCCAATTCAGTACATACAAATGTAGTCCTGGTCAATTTTTAGAGAATTTTTGTCCTCTCTCATTTTGGTGGTGATACAAGAGCCAGATCTTGGTATTGATTTAAAGGTAATTGTTTATTCTTTAGAAATGGAGCATTATGGTGTGGTTGTCTGTGTGTATTTCGGCGAAAGTGCACAGTGAATAATAAGGCCTTGGTGATGATCCAGAAGTGAAATATGTGTTCCATTGCACATTACTTTGTTTACAGTCCAGCCTCTCAAAGAAATGTCGGCGAACCTATGACATAAACTTCACCGTGAAGCCATCTTTGAAGGTATTTTAGATTAAAATGTGATTTGTATTGATTGGGACAGTGGAAAGTTCAGTACTGAAAAAAACAAATGTAGAGACTATATAGGGAAATGAATTGTAATCCGAGTCCGGATGGTATACCAATGAATCTGCCGTCTGTTTTACGACAACCATTGCATGGCATAAGAATAAACCTGCCGTCTGTCATTGCATGGTACAACTAATTATTCAATCTAGTGATTATGAAGATCATATCCTTTTCTGACAGGGACACATATATCTTTTGAATTGACTGGTACAGTAGAGTTCAGTTACTTTAACAGAAACAGAGTGGAAGAGATAATGTTTTAAAAGGGAAGAGTCCTTACTCTCTCTCTCTCTCTCTCTCTCTCTCTCTCTCTCTCTCTCTCTCTCTCTCTATATATATATATATATATATATATATATATATATATATATACATACATACATACATACATACATACATACATACATACATACACACATACATGCAACGGAAGAACAGAAAATTTCCTGTAAAAATTAATCTGTAGTTTTATAAAGATATACTTGTCAAGTTCTATTACTTTCCATGAAAGAAGGAAAAGATCAACAATATGACTGTAATGTTACCTTCTCCACGAAAAAACGGAAAAGCTCAACAATGCGGCTGTGATTGTACATCCTCCACAGTAGATGTGTGTGGCTGCGATATCGATGATTTCACTCTTTGCTCCAATATATTTTCCGTTATATTTATTGTCTTGTTTTTTCATCAAGAAAACGTCTTCTAAATTTTGAAACAATAGAACGTTATAAGTATGATATGCATTATTAAGAGAAACTAGGGGCACCGAGGAGAAGACAACAAAATCCTTCTTAATAAACAAAGTCTGAAACAACATTGATACCTATTCGTCTTTCGCACCCACATATGTACTTTGCATAGCTCATGTAATATCCGCAGTGATTTACGATACCACAGTTACAAAGACACAGACATTCTCTGAAGAACAATCAGATTGTCTTAAATTATGTTAAATTATCAATCAGCTTGTATACAATTATGTTAAATTATCAGTCAGATTGTCTTAAATTATCTTAAATTACCAGACCAGATTGTCTTAAATTATCTTAAATTGCCACACCAGATTGTCTTAAATTATCTTAAATGATCAGTCCAGATTGTCTGCCATTGAAAGAAATTCCAGTTCATAATAATTCTCTCAGTGGGAACATTTCGAAGCATTGAGCAAACCCGTTGGCCTATATGCGTAGGTAAAATAAACTTAATTACAACGTGATGCATATCAATCTGTCTTAAGTTACAGGACTTGTGGTAGGATCACAGACAGACTGGCACGGCTAAAATAACAAGAACTAAACCTTCTATGTCGAAAACATGCAGATACATTCAAATCCCATCAAACATCATTGTAACGAATGCACTGTATCGTCTATCAGATGTTGAAATAGATCGGCTAGATTAGCTAGCATCGTTTAATGATGGAGAAAGTGTCTGAGTTCCAATCAATACCAGGAGCAAACTGTTATCTGCTGCCGTACAAGACAGGGTAATGCAATATCAGATCAGAACTATAAATATTACAGCCCATGAAAGAATGTGAGAAAGATTGAAACAATACATAATTATTGCGTAGAGTCACACACACACACACACACACACACACACACACACACATATGGAGAGAGAGAGAGAAAGAGAGAGAGAGAATTCAAAAGCGTGATGTTAGTCATTCGTTTTTTTTTTTGTTTTTTTTTTTGTTGGTATAACATGTATTTCTGTAATGGATTTTCATGGCAACAAAGATAACTTACCGATAATTAAAATATGATTTATAATAGAATTAGGAATAAGGAATATAAACAAAAAACGTGCCTTGTTGTATCTTAGGCACAATGGAGATAATTTCTATGAGGCGCCGTAGCGGACAAAAGCTGGTTCAATCAGAACCTTGCCGTTGAAATTTTAATGTCATATGTCCAGAATTCCAATTTCACGTGTTGTATCTTAAATGCTTGTCCTTAAAGTTTCATTTTCTAGGTCGAGATTTTAGACTGTGTCTGTTGAATTAAACAGTAGTGGTTGAAAGTTATATTTTGTATGTCGAGGGTTTAGATTGTGTCGTTTGAATTACACGGCGGTGGTTGAAATTTCGATGTCATGCGTCGAGAATTCTTAATTTACGTAAAGGCTCAAAGAGTTTGTGTTGAAAGTTCAATTTCATATGTTGAGTATTTAGATTTCATCTGTTGAATTACACAGCGCTGGTTGAAAATTCGATGTCCGGTGTCGAGTTTTTAGATTGTATCTTCTGAATTACACGGCGGTTGTTGAAATGTTAATGTCATATGTCGAGAGTTTCATTTTAACATGCTGAGTCACATTGATTATGCTGAAAGTTCCATTTCGTATGTTGAATCTTTAGATTGTATCAGAATTACACAGCGGTGATTGGACATTTTATTGTGCTTGTCAGAATTGTTATTTTTATATGGTAAAATGATGTGTTGGTGTTAAAAGAAACATTACACAATGTCCACTTTAACAATTCAAAATAATACCGAGTATTTAGATACATCATTCGTGTATTCAGTTATGAGGCACCATTACATTTCATGCATTTACAGTTTAAAAGCTACCATTCACAGGTCGAGAATTACTATTAATTTCTTCGCTAGAGATCGCTCTCGTGAACGGACCACGTTTTTTTTAAACAAGGAGGTTGCTTCTCGTTGCTGTGAAATTCCACAGATGAAATCTAAATACTCGCCATATGAAATGTAAACTTTCATCACAAACAGTTGCATACAACGTGTGAATTAGGGATTCTCGACATATGATATTGAAATTTCAACCACCGCTGTGTAATTCAAAATATACACTGTAGGACGTCGACATAGGAAATAGAACTGTAAACCACCACTGTATAATTCAACATATAAAATCTAAAATCTCGATCTAAAAAATGAAACTTTAAGGACATGCAATTTGATCTAACACGTGATATTGGATTTCTCGACATACGACATCGAAATTTCAACTGCAACTTTCTCATTGGACCAGCTTTTGTCAGCTACGGCACCTGATAAATTTCAGTTAGGCCACTTTTCCGTAGAGTTACATTAAAATGGTTTAGAAAGAATTATCAGTATATGACTATCAATATTAACGTCAACACTGTACAATATTACACATTTGGCAGTTTCCTTTCAACTACGATAGCATGATCGATTCATTCATAAAATAAAATAATTACGCAGATATTTTACATTGAAAACCACAATATTTTGACAGTTGCTGCGACGATTTCATACGTTTTTTCGACACGAAAAATAGATACTGACACATCCTGTTTTTATTTCCTCATTTTCATCTTCACCGATAATAGATTATACCGTAATCAGTTTTATTCGGAAAGCGCTGTCACGCGGTATCGTCATAGAAATATACTGATAGGATTCTATTTCAGATATCTACATTATTGCAAATATTGACTTTGAACATTATTCGCATATATGATGTATTATGTATGTCCACTTTCTTCATCAACAAGTGTCAATGGTGGGAGCCGTGCTACCTCACTTAATAGAGCGTTCGTCTCAGAATTCAAAGGTTGGGGGTTCGATACCTACCTAGGCCAGCCCAGGTCGGATGCCTCAGTGTGTCATTTGGAAAGGCATTTCGCTCCCATTTCCTGTGCATGCTATAGCCAATATTGTGTTAAACGTTCCGTTAAATGAAACTCAGGATGACGGATATGACGAACGCACATAATAGATGACTCTGAACAATGCAGGATTAAGGCCTTTCAGGGCCCTAAGCACTGAAAGTACTAAGGTGCCGGCCCCACCCTTTTTGAAACAATAATAATAATAATAATAATAATAATAATAATAATAAAAATTAAAAGCTAAATACGTGGGAATTTACCAGTGGTGCCATCACTCCAAATCAAAATACTCGTACATACAGATCGAAATGGTCATACATAATTCATTCAGTTTTATCATCAACAATTAATTTGATTTTTTTTTCTGGTACCCCTGTTTGGCTGGTGCCCGAAGCACGTGCTTAGTGTGCTGAATGGGTAATCTGGCACTGACTGTGAATCAAACGACAGTCATAGAATATTTTTATGTGCTATGGAGTACGACTATAACGCCACAGTTCAACTCTCTGTGGACTTGATGTCTGAATGGGATCCAAAGTACATGCTATTATGTAAATGAAAACTGAGTTTGTAATCTTGCTGTATTTCTCCATTCACTTAAATCTGATTGTGTTGCCTTCCATATCGATGCTAAATGATGACCAAACATGACTGCAGATTTGTCGGTAACAACCATATTAGTTAGGTCTGTTGTTGTTGTTGTTCTTATTGGGTTTAACGCCGTTTTCAGCTCAAGATAGGCTATACATGGCGGCCAGAATAACTGGTAGAGGAAGAACCCTGGAAAAAACCGTGGGAAGAACCACCGACCCACGAGAAGCTACTGGCAAGCATTCTCACATACCCACGTTAGCCGAGCCTAAGACTCGAACCCACGCAGACAGAGGTGAGATGGCAGTGATCCGGAACGGTGATCCCTTTAGACTATTCGACCACTCGGGGCCCCTCAGTTAGATCTGAGTATGGCGTACGAATGAATAACACGATTTAATCTTTCTGACCTTTTTATACGAAAGAAAGTGGAAAAACCCATACCGTATATATTCTTGCTGCAGCCAAAAGAAATGTAATTTTTGTATCATCGTTTGCCAAAAGAAATGTATTTTTGTATCATCATTTTATTGATACATATTGTAATATACCTAAATAAGAATAGGTGTTGGTGTACTAAAACAACACAAATAGGTAAAAATTGAAATGTGTGCATTGGCAAGGCCGGATTAGGTCAAGTTGGGGGTGGGGTGGGGCAAAATTTGAAAATGGCCCTGGCTTTCCTCTAAATGGCACCAAAGCAAAAGTCTGTGTGTCTATTTACTCAAAGTGTGCATAATACCCAATAAAAGTGTGCAATAATAAAACGATGGTCAAATTTCAAGTGAGATGTGACTGTACGTGTGCATTTTTATTTTAGCCGGGGTGTGTCGGACACCCCGGAGGCACTAGCTGAAATGAAGATTTTTGAAAAAAAGATAAAGTGAACCGACGGAGAGCAATTTATCTATATTTCACAGTGATCTAGATTTTTATGTGGCGTGAGAATACAAATAATTTAAAGGAAAACCTAAAGTAATTTTGACAACCAGACCCCGTGGGCGAACAAAAATAAAACTTTTGATCCCGATAACCCTATGTGCGTAGTCAGGATTGTGCTACCTCAACAACAATACATACATACATACATACGCACGCACGCACGCACGTACACACACATACATACATACATACATACATACATACATACATACATACACACCCTTTCACATTCATCTGCAGTTACATGATAAAATGTTTATCTGTATAGAGAGTTAAACACTTGGAGCTTTTTCGCCTCGTAGACTCTAATAGATATGAATACG
>JAECUM010021955.1:0-66155 GCA_016617855.1 Megalonaias nervosa | reverse complement strand
TAACTCATAATATTTAGCTATTTAACTTAATCTCTTTTATTCGATGTTTAATCTTTGGCTGTTAACGGAACAGGTAACCTGATTGCTCGGGTTTAAAAAATTATTTTGCTATTCTAATTTTCATAGCAAAAAGACTCAAGATAGTAAATTTGAGCAATTGTGGTAAGATATATGATTTTTACTTCATTAAACTCGGTGATTTGTTTTCGTAGAAACAAATGTCAAAACGTTTTTTAACCATATATTTGGTCAATCAGATTAGCTGTAGGCGGAAGTATGACGCGGTTTTAATGGTATTTCATAATGAAGGTCAACAATTACATCTAGGAGAATTGATTGTTCTCAAGCACAGTCAAGATAGTTTTCAACGTGGCAAAGTATCATATGTACCTGATATACGTGTTACTACTGATAACAGGTGATATTAACACTCGAGAGCCTCTTTAACCTTTAGATGATGGTCTCATGACAGAAAAGGAGTTCTTCCTGAACCTGGTCAGCCACAATCCACAACTGTTCTATCAAGCTAAAACAATTTACCACTATATGGACGTACGTTGTGTGTATCTTGTAACCAGATCAGACATGTCTCAGATTTTCCATGAGTTCGATGGAGACGGTAATAACCTTTTACTTCAAAATCTAGTGTTTTGAATGTCTGTCTCTATCAATCTATCAACGGTATGTATCACTCTATCTGATTATATATAGTAAATTATATATATATATATATATATATATATATATATATATATATATATATATATATATATATATATATATATATATATATATATATATTTCCCTGCCCCTATCATACGGTATCAAGCTTCTCTTACGGATTATTTTTGTTGCTGTGGTCTTTTTAAATTTTAAATAACACTGCACAAACTTTATCCTATCTGTGTAATATGGCATACAAAAATTTATCCTATATGTGTTATATAGCATACAAAACTTTATCCTATATGTGTAATATAGCATACAAAACTTTATCTTATATGTGTAATATAGCATACAAAAATTTATCCTATATGTGTTATATAGCATACAAAACTTTATCCTATATGTGTAATATAGCGTACAAAACTTTATCTTATATGTGTAATATAGCATACAACACTTTATCCTATATGTGTAATATAGCATACAACACTTTATCCTATATGTGTAATACTGCATACAAAACTTTATCCTACATGTGTAATATTGCATACAAAACTTTATTCTACATGTGTAATATAGCATACAAAACTTTATCCTATATGTGTAATATAGCATACAAAACTGTATCTTATATGTGTAATATAGCATACAACACTTTATCATATATGTGTAATATAGCATACAACACTTTATCATATATGTGTAATATAGCATACAAAACTGTATCTTATATGTGTAATATAGCATACAACACTTTATCATATATGTGTAATATAGCATACAACATTTTATCATATATGTGTAATATAGCATACAAAACTTTATCTTATATGTGTAATATAGCATACAACACTTTATCACATATATGTGTAATATAGCATACAAAACTTTATCGTATATGTGTAATATAGCATACAACACTTTATCACATATATGTAATATAGCATACAAAACTTTATCTTATATGTGTAATATAGCATATAACACTTTATCTTATATGTGTAATATAGCATACAACACTTTATCATATATGTGTAATATAGCATACAACACTTTATCATATATGTGTAATATAGCATACAACACTTTATCATATATGTGTAATATAGCATACAACACTTTATCCTATATGTGTAATATAGCATACAACACTTTATCATATATGTGTAATATAGCATACAACATTTTATCCTATATGTGTAATATAGCATACAACACTTTATCCTATATGTGTAATATAGCATACAACACTTTATCCTATATGTGTAATATAGCATACAACACTTTATCCTATATGTGTAATATAGCATACAAAACTTTATCTTATATGTGTAATATAGCATACAACACTTTATCATATATGTGTAATATAGCATACAAAACTTTATCTTATATGTGTAATATAGCATACAAAACTTTATCTTATATGTGTAATATAGCATACAAAATTTTATCTTATATGTGTAATATAGCATACAAAATTTTATCCTATATGTGTAATATAGCATACAAAATTTTATCCTATATGTGTAATATAGCATACAAAACTTTATCCTATATGTGTAATATAGCATACAAAACTTTATCATATATATGTAATATAGTATACAACACTTTATCCTATATGTGTAATATAGCATACAAAGCTTTATCTTATATGTGTAATATAGCATACAACACTTTATCCTATATATGTAATATAGCATACAAAACTTTATCTTATATGTGTAATATAGCATACAACACTTTATCATATATATGTAATATAGCATACAAAGCTTTCAAGACTAGGGATTATGGCTTAGGTCATTGACCACAGTTCGACATCACCTCCAAGCATATTTAGTTTTAAGAACGGAATTTCTTAAGGACATCAAGCTTAGGATAGGTGACCTATATATTGCCTGTTTATGGATGTATCATAGAGTAAACAATATTGGAAAGAAGTGGAATTTCAGCAGATCTTATTTGGTACAAGTACACGATAGCAACATCCTCCTTGTACACCTTACTTCTGTTCCTCTGTGCCGTCACCTGCCAATGTAAGTGTTGTCTATTCATCGCGTACCTCTCTAAAATTCAAAACTTGCCGTGCAAGAAAAACAACAACAATATAATTAACAATAGAACGATACATGAGTTCGAGAATAAAATCAAAATAACGGAGCTGCTAGAATAGGCATTTATTGCATTGTTTTAGGTTACACTGTATTTTCTATTTCAGGCGATGGACACGTTAGAAACCGTGAATGCATTGACTTCTATACTAAGGTAATTTACTGAAATTAAAATATTGACGATCGATAATATATATCAAGATGGAGTAAATAAAAGATTCTGCAAATAAAAGATAAAATTATCCTAAAGCATATATATTAGTAAATGCAGAAAAGGAACTTTTGCCACGAAAACTCGAGCGAGATCTCCAAGCACAGATTTTTAGAAACGTACCCACAAGTCTTTGATATCTGGACGCTCTTCTGCCTTGAGTGTCTGCTTATCTTTATTTGTAAGCACGTATTTGCGTTGAGTGTCTGGTTACTGTAAGCAGGTATGTGTCATGAGTGTCTGGTTCCTGTAAGCACGTATTTGGCTTGAGTGACTGGTTACTGTAAGTACGTATTTGCCTCGAGCTTCTGGTTACTGTAAGCATATAATTTCCTTTTGTGTCTTCTTGCTGCAAGCATGTATTTGCCTTGAGTGTCTGGTTTCTGTAAGCATGTAACTTAAGTGTCTGGTTACTGTAAACACATATTTACCCCGAGTGTCTGGTTACTGTAACCAGCTATGTGCCTTGTGTGTCTGGTTACTGTAAACACGTATTTGGCTTGAATGACTGGTTACTGTAAGCATGTATTTTCCTTGAGTGCCTGGTTACTGTAAACACCTTTTTGCCCTGAGTGTCTGGTTACTGTAAGCAGGTATGTGCCTTGAGTGTCTGGTTACTGTAAACACGTATTTGGCTTGAGTGACTGGTTATTGTAAGCATGTATGTGCCTTGAGTGTCTGGTTACTGTAACCAGGTATGTGCCTTTAGTGTCTGGTTACTTTAAGAAGGTGTGTGCCATGAGTGTCAAGTTACCGTAAGCAGGTATGTGCCTTGAGTGTCTGGTTACTGTAAGTAGATGTTTTCGCAAGACTTAATTTTAACCCAGACATTAAAATCTCCAATTGTTGCATGTCGTCATAGATATTAAAATCTCCACTTGTTATATGTAGCCATATATATTAAAATCTCCACTTGTTATATGTAGCCATAGATATTAAAATCTCCAGTTGCTGTATGTAGCCATAGGAGATTAAAATCTCCACCTGTTATATGTAGCCAAAGGATATTTAAATCTCCACTTGTTATATGTAGCCATTGGAGATTAAAATCTCCACTTGTTATTTGTAGCCAATGAATATTAAAATCTCTACCTGTTATATGCAGCCATTGGATAATAAGATCTCCACGTGTAATATGTAGCCGTTGGATATTAAGGTCTCAACCTGTTATATGCAGGCATTGGAAATCAAGATATCCACCTGTTATATTGAGCCATTGGATATTAACATCTCACCTGTTATATGTAGCCATTGGAGTTGAACTCTGAATGCTTACAAATTATTGGTATGTCATTAGTATAAGGATAAATACTGCATATATATACCCTGAGTGTCTGGTTACTGTTAAGCAGGTATGTCCCTTGAGTGTCTGGTTACTGTAAGTAGATGTTTTCGCAAGACTTAATTTTAACCCGGACATAAAAATCTCCATATATATATATATATATATATATATATATATATATATATATATATATATATATATATATATATATATATATATATATATTTACTGATTCAGGTTTTAAATGGAAATGCTCCACGACCATGTCTGCACAGTCATACATTTTGATTTTCTTACTTGAAGACAGAGAACGTGAATATCCTTTTCGCTCAAGAAGACTGGGTTAAGACTAACAGTGTATCTTCGTAATCAATATTGTCCATGTAAGCCTCGTTTATTTGCAATAAAATTTGATAATTCGTTCTAACTTGTGAATTAATTTGTTTTTGTGTACATTGTGTATAAATTGAAAAGACCTGTTTACATAAAATGTTTTTTCATACGACTGTTCATGCTTCGTGACCAAGTAGCTTCTACCACTGCTACATCACTTGTCTCTAAGTGTGGATTCTCATTGACTACATGAGAGGTAATATCAACATGTAATGTTGGAGGTCCTTAACATTGATCATTTATCGCATGATAAAATTAATATTTCTTATACCCATAATCTTATGATCCTCCGGTCCATCCGTCTGTGTGTCCGGGCACTACCGCTGGGTATTTGAGATGGTTTCTGTATATTGCTTTAATGTGCTACAATCAGAACGTCGTGCTGCAGCCGTTGAGAAAGTTAAAATATCAAATAAAGCTTTTTCTCAACTGTTATTTTACAACTTTTAGCCATCTATCCAAACTGACCGTAAGTCCGGATGAATGACAGGCTTAGAAATAAAAGCTATGGACACTCGTTTTATGAAATGTTGTATTCTGTAATACATTGAGGGTACAATAAGAAATTGCTAAACACGAATTCCTGTCAAAGACGTCTTCAGCATTCTATCATACAAGTAAGGAATTCTTTAAAAATTCACTATATTTAAGGATAAACTTTAGTGGACATTAGGTTCACCTCCTCTGAAAATAAACGTGCACCATCTTAAGGTCACTTGTCCGTAATGTTATAATTGACGGGAATAAAATTGTGATATAATATGAGAAAAATAAATAAATAAACAAAGAAGATCTGTTTTGTATAGATTGTTCTTTGTGTATTTTCACATATTGTGCCCTTTTTATATATAAAGAAAGGCGTCTTCAAATTGTTTTATTTTACCGCATGAATTTCTCTCAAACATTAATTATGGTAGATAATCCTAAAATGGCGCAAAGTCCTTTCATAATGCGCCGCCATATCTTTGTAGTTTATTATACTAAATCTGATTGTTAAATGATGTTCACCTTAAATTTCATCAAATAACTTCTGGACGAATATTATTGATTGTTATGGACTATTACAATGGTGGTCAGGTCCTAATATGGGTCAAGAAAAGAGGACATGGGGTCTATCATAATAAATAACAGGGTAGTGTGAGATTTTGTCAATACGCGTGCAGCTGTCATTGTGACATCACAGCTCGCTACATTTCGTTCGACTTGTACAGGATCAGACATTTAACTTGTTCTTGTCAAAAAAAATCTCCACGCACTTTAACATTGACTTTGACGTACGTATTTCTCAGGACCAGTATACATGACCTTCCAAGGAATATGGATATATGAGGATCGATATCAAATGAATAATTGCCATTTAATGATACGTGTAATCAAATTCTAGAAAATTACACACGCTACTGAAACAGTCGACACTGAATGTCTATTTGACTTGATAATTTGCTTTACTCTGAATTGTTGTTCCAGCTTGGGCCTCTTTTGGCGCTGTGACCAGATAGTTTGTTTCACTTTTAGCTGTTGTTCCAGCTGGAGTGTCTTTCTGCGCTATGACCAGATAATTTGCTTCACTCTGAATTCTTGTTCCAGCTGAGGCGTTTCTTTTAGCGCTATGACCAGAACTTTTGCTTCACTCCGAATTGTTGTTCGGGTGAGTTGGTAACCGTGGTTATAATGAAAAGAAGTAGATTCATGATTATGATTTATCTGAACCAATGACACCACAACATCATGTTTTAGGCAGTACCATATTTATTGCATAAGTTCCATAAACACACTTCCTCTGGTTGCAGAGTAGATGATGTGGAGCTAAAAGGTGGTCAGCAATCTCCATATGACAACGGGTAGTTACTTTAGTATTCTTTTGGACGTTGTAGAAAGTAATGCTTACATCAGTTACAGCATTCTTTAAAAATTACACGTCTATATTTCAGTGCAGCATTTATTTTAATCTTATACGAATGCCTTCAACGTATAGCAGAAAATGGAGCACATTCGTAATATGTGATAACGTTGTTCACTTTTCAAACTCTATTGACACGAAATTTGAAAACGCTAAAAGTTTATACAAAATCCATGTCAAATTGTCATGAAACAAATAGGTTTGACCGTGTGTCTTTGGCCATCTTATAGCCCTTTTCGGTAAGTTCATTATCTGTCCTTTTTGCCGAACTCTTCAGTGTAAGGAGGTTGCTATAGAAGTATTTACATTAGGTATAGCCTCAGGTCCACATTCACCGATTGAAACACAGGCGTGACTGAAATCATATTTCTTGCCATGGACGAACTTTATTGTTCGGCCACACACTATCAAAATTACAACGGTAAGGAGATAAATGTTAACGAAGTAACAATGCACAGGTTTCCAGTGCAAAAGGTTAAGATCCATTTGGGCAAGATGCGTGAGCCGCAAACACTGGACAACAACAAGATGTTCCCCTCCACACCGCCCTCACTCCAACACACAATAGAACTATAAAGCCCCAGATGTAAGTTGTTGTATGTTACATACTTTTATATATTATTGTTTACGGTTAAACAATGCTGCTTTGTAATTTTTTGCATGACACGAGTGATTCCCAATGGATGAGTAATTACAAATCGGAATATACACCTTGTAATTAAATTCAAATCAAATCATCTTCCCCAAATTGAAATGTTAAAACATTTTCCTCTAACAAGCAAAAATGAATGGATTTTTTTTTTTAAAGATTCACAGAATTTTTTTTTCAAAAACAAAATTAATTTCCTAAAATCTTGGGAATTCAATTCCATATACAATAATATGAGTTGATAGTACACTATTTAAATTCTATAGAGTCACTTTCATACTTTCTACTAACTTGACTGCTAATGAAAACTCGTGATCGCCAAAATTTTATCAAGATCAAGATAATATAAAATCTCCGTTTTAGGAGCAATTGTTTTAAAAAATTCTGAAACATAGTGGGAGTTATCAAAACAACAAGACTAGGATATATGTCAAGTAATACCAGAATAAGTTTTATTGTATTAAAATATAAAAAGAAAACAAATGAAATGTTAAATTTTCAGACGAAATTGCTGTCAAGTAATACCAGAATAAGTTTTATTGTATTAAAATATAAAAAGAAAACAAATGAAATGTTAAATTTTCAGACGAAATTGCTGTCTTCTGCAGATGACTTAATATTAGGGTGGAAGAACTGTCCATATCCACACTGTCCGAAATAATTTTTAATTCCCCATGTTCAGCATACTGTTAGAGGGTTAGAAATCACTCGGCACTGCGCTATGGTTAACATATCTAAATACAAAACACTTGGAAAGGACGAGTTAATTAGTGGTGACAGCAGTTATCTTCTTATACAGCGACTTGATTAACTACCGGATGTAGTAAATACCTAATATGGGAGAGTGTTTCAAGGGAGATAACTAGGTTTCCAAAAATCGTCTACAATGAATACACATATTGGGATTGTATGCTCTTAACATATCTATAATGAATACACGTATTATGGTTGTATGAACTAGGCATATTTATAATGAATACACGTATTAGGGTTGTATGAACTAGGCATGTTTATAATGAACACACGTATTTGGGTGTATGTGCTTGGCATGTTTATAATGAATACACGTATTTGGTTTTTATGTGCTTGACATGTTTATAATGAATACACGTATTTGGGTTGTATGTGCTTGACATGTTTATAATGAATACACGTATTTGGGTTGTATGAAATTCTTATGTTTATAATGAATACACGTATTTGGATTGTATGTGCTTGGCATGTTTATAATGAATACACGTATTTGGGTTGTATGAAATTCTTATGTTTATAATGAATACACGTATTTGGATTGCATGTGCTTGGCATGTTTATAATGAATACACGTATTTGGGTTGTATACGCTTCACATGTTTATAATGAATACACGTATTTGGGTGTATGTGCTTGACATGTTTATAATGAATACACGTATTTGGGTGTATGTGCTTGGCATGTTTATAATGAATACACGTATTTGTGTGTATGTGCTTAGCATGTTTATAATGAATACACGTATTTGGATTGTATGTGCTTGACATGTTTATAATGAATACACGTATTTGGGTTGTGTACGCTTCACATGTTTATATGAATACACGTATTTGGGTTGTATGAAATTCTTATGTTTATAATGAATACACGTATTTGGGTGTATGTGCTTGGCATGTTTATAATGAATACACATATCTGGGTTGTATGAACTTTGCATGTTTATATGAATACATGTATTTGGGTTGTATATGCTTCACATGTTTATAATGAATACATGTATTCGGGTTGTATGAAATTGGCATGTTGATAATGAATACACGTATTTGGGTTGTATGTGCATGGCATGTTTATAATGGATACACGTATTTGTGTTGTATGTGCATGGCATGTTAATAATGAATTCACATACTGAGGTTGTATGGTCCGCATCTGAAGAGGTACAAGAAATGAAAGAGAAAATACGTTTGTAAGTATTCATATTCTTTATTAAGTGAAGACCAAATTCATTCAAACTTTCGTACAAGTTAGGATACCAATGGCGTTGCCGTTGTTGTCCTTCCACTCTCAATGGCGATGACATACAGGATGGTGAGGACCTGTAAAAATACATCAGACAAATAGAAAACCAGTTGTCCCCACACTACTTTTCTCAATTATTGATTCCCTTTACGCGCCTCTCCCCTCATACACGCACACTGCGCACAATTCGGTACATGCCTGTAGCCACTCGTCCATTCCTCTCCCCTTATTAGGTGGATTGAATATTCTGAAACCATTACGCGCTCTACGGACCACTTACAAAGATATCTCATGGTTAAAAGCGTGAGTGAATGTGAGAGGATGGTGTGTGTGTGTGTGTGTGTGTGTGTGTGTGTGATTTGGATTTTAAACGTAGCTTTAACAAGTTTTCAGTCATATCGCTACGATGTCTGCAGTGTAACAGTTTATAGTGATGACTAATAATAATAATAATAATAATAATAATAATGAGGACTTTGTATAGCGCCTAATCTTTAGAAGCTCTAAGCGCTTTACAACATTTGACAACGCTTAAAAAACATATATAATGATATGATTACAAAAATAAAAACAAACACCACGAAATTAGAAAACAGAAAACATGCTGTAAATATTTAAGGTAAGGAAACATTATTAGGTCTTTAAGTCTGTCCTTGCAGTTGAAATAGGTGAGTTTTAAGAGCGCTCCTGACTGACATTACTGTGTCTTTGCGTCTAAGTTCAGTAGGCAATTCGTTCCACGTTGCTGGGCCCTGGTATACAAAAGAACGTTGTCCATATGATTTAATTTTTATAGTGGGAATAATGAGAATACGAGTGTCAGAAGAGGAGCGTAAGTATCTTGCTGGTGTATACACATGGGTGAGGTCGGATAGGTATGTTGGACTGGAGCCCGTCAGTGAAACGTAGCACAGAGAACAAATCAAATTTTGTGTTTAATTCTGGATCGAACGGATAGCCAGTGTTGGGTACAGAAAAGAGGGGAGGTGTGCTCTGATCGTGGTACTCTAAGGATGATCAGAGAAGCTGTGTTTTGAATTTTTTTGAAGTTTCTGGAGTAGATATTGAGACGAACCAGACAGAATTGTGTTACAATAGTCCAGTCTTGAAAGTACTAAGGAACACACAAGTGTTTTAGTGGCATCAACTGAAAGATACTTGCGAATGGAGCTGATGCGTCTCAGCTCAAGATATGCAGCCTTGAATATGTTCATGACATGTTGGTGCAATGAGAGAGTACTGTCGAGAGTAACACTTAGGTTTCGTACTGACTGTGTGAATTTAATGTTGGTGTTGCTGATATTTATTGTCTGAGGTAAAGGATGTGAATGAAAAAGTCTTTGTGTTGTAATCAGAATGGCTTCAGTTTTATTATCATTCATCTGCAGCTTGTTACATGTCATCCATGATTTCACATTGGAAATGCACCCCTCTACACCTTGGATGGTAGCTTCAACTTCATTTGGGTGGCTAGATTTGTATATTTGGGTGTCATCAGCATATAATTGGTGAGACACTGGATGATGATCTATGACACTTGAGAGTGGCTGAGTGTACAGAATGAAGAGAACAGGTCCAAGAACAGACCCCCTGTAGAACACCTCAACATAAATCAACTGGGCTGGAGTGTTTTCCATTTGCGAACACAATTTGTGTCCTGTTGACCAAGTAAGACTTGAACCATAGTAAGGCTGTATCGTGAATGCCAAATACATGCCGGAGACGGTGAAGTAATATATCATGGTCTATTGTGTCAAATGCTGCAGACAAGTCAAGGAGATTGAGGACTGTAAATCTTTCCGCTATCCAAAGCAGAGAGAAGGTCATTAACTACTTTCAGAAGAGTAGTTTCAGTACTGTGGCAAGGGCGATATGCAGACTGTACATTGCTAAAAAGACTGTTTGAATTCAGATGAGATACAAGTTGGGATAGAACAACTTTTTTTAAGTTTTTTGACATGAATGGCAGATTAGAAACTGGGCGATAGTTCTTTAAATCATAATGGTCGAGTGTTGGTTTCTTCAGCAGAGGCTTTACAATGGCAGTTTTGAAAAATGATGGGAATTGCCCGGATGAGAGAGAGAGGTATTAATAACATCAGTTAGTGAAGGCAATATTGGATCTAAGCACTCAAGCAGCAGTGATGTCGGAATCGGATCAAGTTCACATGACTTTGGTGCACTCTTCATCACGATTGTACATACTAAATCCATAGAGACAGGTTCAAATGCTGTTAACGTTTGCCGCTGAAATTCTGTATCGCAACTGTATGGTGACGACGAGTCAATTGAAATTGTGTTGTCAAGCTTATCTCTGATTGTTTGTACTTTGTCACGGAAGAAATTTGCAAACAGGTCCGGAAGGTCGACTAGAGAGAAGGTAGTTGGAAGTGGTGTACATTTGTTCCTTGACATTAGCTTGTTAGTAATCTCGAATAGCTCTTTGCAGCTGGAACTTTCCGTGATCTTAGTACTGTAGTGGGCTGATTTCGCTGCATGGACTATGTTTGTGATATTCTTCTTAGCGGCTTCATAGATTTGCTTATGAATAGTGAGCCTGGTGGAAAGCCAAATCCTCTCAGATTTACGGCGGTCTCTTTTAGCAGTGCGAAGCTGGTTCCTAACATTGCTATACCACGGAGAACACTTTTGAATTGATACTCTGCACTTGGTTGCTGGGGTATGTTTGTCAAGCAATGAACGCAGGCAGTTATCGAGTTGTTCTGCTGTAGGAGGTAAGCTAGTTGTTAGGTTTGCTTGGATGTCATGCATTAGTTGGGTTCTGTTTATCATACGGAGGTTTCTCTTAGTAGCAAATAAAGGTGGAGGGTTAGGGACTGATACATCAAGATGGCATATAATGCAGAGGTGATCTGATGCAAGTTCGTGGGACACCAGGGAGGACTGTAGAATATTATCATCAGGTCTATAAAGAATCCAGTCTAAAATGTGAACATGTTTATGGGTGGGTCGGCTAACTGACTGTTTGAGGTTGAAAACGTGAATGGAGTCTAGGCGTTTTGATGTGTATGGCTTTCCAGGACAGTCAAAGTGAAAGTTGAAATCTCCAAGAATAATCAGGCTGCCACCTATCGAATTTCCATACTCCAGGAGATTCGGAAACTGCTCCAAAAAGAGAGATTCAGTCAACTTGTTTTTTCTACTGGGAGCAGGGCGGTAGAGGCAGAAAAAATGGAATGACCTTTGTTCCAGTGTGAGTGTTGTTTGGACTAGTTCAAAAGATGTATGGTAGAAACCGAAGGTTGTAGTGTGGGTAAGACGTTTGATCATTGAGTTCTTTGTAATGACAGCAATTCCTCCTCCGCGAGAGTGGCGGGGGAACGAATTGATGGAGTAACCGGTGGGTGTTAGATCCGCGCACTTGGGTTCATCGCCTGATGTTTTTAGCCATGTTTCTGTCAGGTAAAAGACGTCGATATGCTGATCGTTGATAAAATTAACTATTACTGTGCGCTTTTCCGGTGGTCCTACTGATTGGGTATTGAATAATGCGATGCGCAGTGGTATCTCTTGGATAGTTGATACAAAGGTTGACGATTTAATAGGGATTTGAATTAGGTTATCTAAATTTACAGCCGGATTTTTAAATTTCTGTGCCGGAAAGGGCGAAAGGGAGATAACTGGAATTCGTCTTCCTGTTCTACGCCGGCCAGCTTTGAAACAACGCTTCTTTTTTCGCTTCCGTTTACATTTAAGGAATGATGAATGTAGTCCCAGATAGTTTAGTCTAGTGCACAATGTAGTGTGAAGAGCCAAGGAGTGGTCATTTAAAGCAATTAATGAGGGTCCATCATAGCATAAACGGGTGGACTGGCGAGAATCACGTGATGGTGGTTTGTTCAACAACAAAGGAAGTTGTAGCATTGGAGCAAGACAGCTGAGAAAAAGTCTAATTGTTCTCTTTTCCAAAACAAGAAGATGAAGAAACACATTCGAATAGAACAGCCAATGCATGATGAACACAATAACGCAGACGAAGACAGACAACAAGCACATATATCATAAAAAAACGGCACAAAAATCCGTGACAGCTGCTTCAAGCCAGCTAAGCGATAGCGGCCATCTTGAAAGATCAAGATGTCTAGCACTGGTTCATCATGCCGCAGACACGTGGCATCACGTCCCACCCAGTCACATTATCCTGACTCCAGCCCGACCAGTCCTAACACTAACCTCTTAATGCTGAGCGCCAAGCGAGGCAGCTGCTAGTACCATTTTTATAAGTCTTTGGTTTGACTCGGCTGGGGCTCGAACCCGCGACCTCCCACATTCGAGGCGGATGCTCAAACCACAATGCCACCGGAGCGGTCTGTACTTTTTATGTTATCATGTAGAATACAAATTAACATGCATTATCACTGTTTCCTAATATCCTAGTTCAAATAATAAATAATAACATTCATCCAGGTGACACATTACAAGTATCTTATGTCCGTTCATTTTAACCATGAAGCAAGCAACATAGTACAAAACTCTCTCGATCGATCGATCGAGAGAGAGAGAGAGAGAGAGAGAGAGAGAGAGAGAGAGAGAGAGAGAGAGAGAGTCTTGCTTGGAAGATGTTAATGTAATCATATTCATACCATAATTTTAATTCGAGTTAAAGTAGTAAAGTATATTTGTATAGGGAGACCACCCCTAATACCAAAAACACATGGCCTCTCAAGGCATGTTGTCTCTCATTGCAGTGGTCTTTCAAGACAGGTCTTACTGTATTGGTAGTAGTGGTGGTAGCAGTAGTATTAGTAGTAGTAATTATTAGTATAGTAGTAGCAGTAGTAGTAGTAGTAGTAGTAGTAGCAGTAGTAGCATAAACTAATTCGACTTTTAAAAAATGAAATGATATGTAGACAAGAGCGTACCTCTGTGAAATATCTCTTGAACTCCGTTTCATCAACATGGTTATCATCTAAAAAAAAAAAATCCCAAATTAACATGGACCATAATTAACATTAACTATTGAAGTTTTTTCTTTAAGAAAGACTTTTTAATTTTACTTCACATTAATCATTCTCATGATTATGTTCTCAGAATAACAAGGTTTTACTATAGTTTTGCATATTCGAATTGGTGGAGTAGAACTGTTTAAAATGATGTCTGATTGTTGTGGTTTGATTTGTATTGAAAATGTATAGTCTTCTTCAACATATGGATAGATTTTTCTTTTCTTTCTATGTAAAGATTTTATTCTTATTATGTCCAACATGGTTTTATTCTGAGAATGTCCAACATGTTTTTATTCTGAGAATGTCCAACATGTTTCATTCTGACAATGACCAACATGTTTTATTCTGACAATGTCCAACATGTTTTTATTCTGACAATGTCCAACATGTTTTATTCTGACAATGTCCAACATGTTTTATTCTGACAATGTCCAACATGTTTTACTCTGACAATGCCCAACATATTTTTATTCTGAGAATGTCCAACATGTTTTTATTCTGACAATGTCCAACCTGTTTTACTCTGAAAATGTCCAAGATGTTTTATTCTGACAATGTCCAACCTGTTTTTTATTCTGACAATGTCCAACATGTTTTACTCTGACAATGTCCAACATGTTTTACCCTGACAATGTCCAACATGTTCTTATAATGACAATGTCCAACATGTTTTACTCTGACAATGTCCAACATGTTTTATTCTGACAATGTCCAACATGTTTTTATTCTGAGAATGTCCAACATGTTTTTATTCTGAGAATGTCCAAGATGTTTTATTCTGACAATGTCCAACATGTTTTACTCTGACAATGTCCAACATGTTTTATTCTGACAATGTCCAACATGTTTCATTCTGAGAATGTCCAACATGTTTTTATTCTGACAATGTCCAACATGTTTTACTCTGAGAATGTCCAACATGTTTTATTCTGAGAATGTCCAACATGTTTTACTCTGATAAATGTCCAACATGTTTTTATTCTGAGAATGTCCAACATGTTTTTATTCTGAGAATGTCCAACGTGTTTTATTCTGACAATGTCCAACATGTTTTACTCTGACAATGTCCAACATGTTTTATTCTGACAATGTCCAACATGTTTTACTCTGACAATGTCCAACATGTTTTACTCTGATAAATGCCCAACATGTTTTATTCTGACATTGTCCAACATGTTTTATTCTGACAATGTCCAACATGTTTTATTCTGACAATGTCCAAGGTGTTTTTATTCTGACAATGTCCAACATGTTTTCATTCTGACAATGTCCAACATGTTTTATTCTGACAATGTCCAACATGTTTTACTCTGACAATGTCCAACATGTTTTATTCTGACAATGTCCAACATGTTTTATTCTGACAATGTCCAACATGTTTTATTCTGACAATGTCCAACATGTTTTTATTCTGAGAATGTCCAACATGTTTTTATTCTGAGAATGTCCAACATGTTTTATTCTGACAATGTCCAACATGTTTTACTCTGATAAATGTCCAACATGTTTTATTCTGACATTGTCCAACATGTTTTATTCTGACAATGTCCAACATGTTTTATTCTGACAATGTCCAACCTGTTTTACTCTGACAATGTCCAACATGTTTTATTCTGACAATGTCCAACATGTTTTTATTCTGAGAATGTCCAAGATGTTTTATTCTGAGAATGTCCAACATGTTTTTATTCTGAGAATGTCCAACATGTTTTATTCTGACAATGTGCAACATGTTTTTATTCTGAGAATGTCCAAGATGTTTTTATTCTGAGAATGTCCAACCTGTTTTACTCTGACAATGTCCAACATGTTTTATTCTGAGAATGTCCAAGATGTTTTATTCTGAGAATGTCCAAGATGTTTTATTCTGAGAATGTCCAACACGTTTTATTCTGAGAATGTCCGACACGTTAGTGTGTTGTTGTGAGATAATGCTTTCAAATAGAAGGAAGAGTAGGGTCTCGTTCATTGTGTCATTTTTCCTGACTGTTGATATGCCTTCTGTGAAATTCTGGACTGGTAATTTGCTTCTTTTCAATTATTTGACGAGGACGCTATTTAAGAAACTGGCATGTTGTGGCGCAGCAATAAATTCTGACCCTCCCCTCAAAACATTATTCTAGCGCCCTCTCCCAGTATAAAAATTTATTTTTTGAGACTTTTGACCCCACCACACTCACCAAACCACTCATCCTCAACCGCCGCGCAGTTGTGGAGGTTGATTGGGCATCGCTACGCCACTGTATTATTTTCGCATATGTTGAATTCATTTTGTGCATAAATTGTACCCTGTTCTTCAGAGTGTTTTGTACGATAAAGTGGCTAACTGATTTATTAATATCCCGCACACCTTTAAGGTTGGGTATTAATGGCATGATTCATAATTTAACACTCGGACAATGTCATGCTCCAAGTTTTCTGAAACGTGTCCTTAATCAAACAATAACAACAACAACAACAACAACAACAATAATAATAATAATAATAATCATTATAATTATTATTATTATTATTATTATTATTATTATTATTGGCCCCGATGCAACGTTGTCTGATTATTTACGGTCGGTTCAGAAACTTCTGAATCTAATTAAGAAAATTTGTACCTGTCGAAAATAAACTCCACCGAAAGCTCTCTTAAAATCGGGAACTATTTTCTGTAAGTCCCAATGTATGAGATAGTACCCTGTTATCTCTTGGCTAACCATTATCTCAAAACTCAGTGAACAAATATGATGATATGGTATCGTGCGCATTGATAATGATTTATAAAAACAAAAGACGTGTAGTAAGTATATTTTCAATTCATTTAACTGTCGGCAATTATAAATATAGCAATCAAACTTTCACTCCATTCTTTTTACGCCAGACAATTTAATGAAGTGTGCTTTGTTAATGTAACAATTTATTATTTTCAATTTATGAGGGATGTGCAAGAATTACAAATGTGACTTGAAAATTCTAACATGTAATTCTAGATGTGTGTACTGTGTTTCATAGAAAGATTAGATTTGCTGAATGAGGATTGCAAAGTTTGCCTCGAAAAGATTATATGATCAGAACATTTTATAACAGAAGTCGCAGGCTCGAGTCAGGTCGACTGTACGTCACGACAACAACCATTATGAAATTTTTGGTGCTGATATTAGAAAGAATCTATTACTGAGATCTGAGGCTTCGTTGCCTGTTATTAAGGATGATTTGGAAGTTGAAAAGGTTTGCTTTTAAGAGGTAGGGAAGTGTTCCCATTGAACTAAACTAGTTCAATATGCTTAGTACTTAGTAGCCTTTTATCAGCAATTTAACATTTGGTAAAAAGAAAGTTATAGAGTTTGCAATTTAAATTCAGTTTCGATGGAAATACCTATTTTTGGGTCAGTGAATTTTAAAGACGGGTAACATTATCTTTTAAGCATGTATGGTAGACTGTTTTGTTTTCTTTGATATTATGGTTTATGAGCACATGGTTGTTTTTTTAAGTTAACGTTTACAGACAGACCCTGCTTTGCTTTAAACTGCGTTAAGAACGCTCCATTTCTGATAGTGAAGAAGCTGATCAATGTGAAAGTTTATATATATATATATATATATATATATATATATATATATATATATATATATATATATATATATATATATATATATGTTCATCAGACCTTCTGTGCAAAAATTGGGTAAAGAGGTCATAACAGTTTAAATCTGAAATCACTACAACTAAAACAATCACTAAAGCTCTATAAGACTGGTCAAATCAAAGGTTGTAAGCTTCAACCCAGCAGAAACCGAAGTCATGCTTATCAGCAAAAAGAATAGCCAACTTATACCCAAACTGAAGATCCAAATGAATCACTTGCATTTGTTGACAATGATCAACATTTGGGCCACACACTTCTGTGCATGCACTTGGGAGTGTACATATTGAAAATATATTTAAGAAAGCATCGAAATTGCTACATATTTTAAAACTGCTCAAATACAAGCTGAGTAGAAACTCCTTAGATCTAATTTTCTTGTTACATATAAGGCCTATTTTACAATAAAAAGATATCGTTTGGGATGGATATTCAAAAGCAGATTAGGATAAATTAGAGAAAATTCAGATAGAGGATGACAGGATCGCTACAAGTCTAACCAGAATTGCCCACGCACGCAGTATTTAAGATCAATGCGTAGGCCCCCTCACTCAGAAAGACCAAAATCTCATAAAACTGCACTTTTCATAGAATTATTTAAAACAATTCACCAGGTTATTTAAATGAACTGCTCCCCTTTTAGTGGGAGGAACGACAAGATACAATTTACGTAATCGACTAAATTTTTCTGTATTAAATTCCAGACTTGATAAAACAAACAAAAAAATCTTTCCTTGACTCTTCTTTTCTAATATGGAATACTCTACCCGAAAATGTCAAATAGGAGAATCATTTCTTAATTTTAAAAGGTGTATTACCTCATTATACAATATTTTTCATATAAGTATCATAAACCAATATCCTTTTACTATCAGAACACCTAATTTGTTTCATTTTTTTTTCTTTTTTATATATGCCGCTCTCATGTTTGATTAATTTGTATCACTGTATTACTGAATAAGTATGGGGAAGGGCTTATGTTGTGAGAACTTGTATCTGGACCCCTTTTTCCATAATTTAGCAAATAAAATATGTTTAAACCATTTGAAATCACTAGCTGAGACAATGCATACGATAAATACTACGTTATACGTTTTCTATATGAAATTTAATGCTAGCTGTCGTCAGGTTAGTTACACATGGATATAGTGTCTGCTTTATAATCGAAGTATCACGAAGCGTTCTGCTTAAACATCAACTAAAGAAGATTTGTGTTACCATTTGTGTCAATCTTGTTGTAGTAAAGTTGCAGGTCTTGATGAGTGATACATCCACTTCTGTCCATGTCCAGTTCTAAGAAGAGTCCCTTTGCAACGAGATTCAGGCCCGGTTGATTGTGTGTAAACTGCGACACCCACTCATTCTCACAAACCAGATTGTTATCTGGAATAACAAGGTCAAAACACGCGTGAATGCACACAAAAATTTATTATCTGACGTCAAGTATATAACGTTCGGGCAACTTTGGTCTGGATGAGTTGCAAAATTTCAGTCTATCTTGGTTGAGCTCGTTATCGCGCTTCAAATAGTGTAACATTTATATTATATAACAAATCTGACGTGGAAATAATTAAGGGAAACTTTAGAGATAGGATGCACTTCTGAGACAGTGACAGGTCTAAGGTGAAGTTGTTTGCATTTGCAACATCTACAATGGAGAGAATGTTGGCATTCTTCTATGTTACGTTCATGTGCTTTGGCCGAATTTCTTTGGATACTGTACTTGTGGAAATTGTACCTGCTCTAAGCACACGGCTAACCAAAATGACTGCTCCCATGTGCTCAAAAAATTCAGCCTGAGTTTGTCTAAAGTATAATAGATTTAGAGTTATTAAAATATTGAAAATTGTGCCCGACTAGACAATACCAGCTTCCGAAAGTGCAATGAATGAATTATCAAATATGTAAAATGTTGCAAAACGTTATTGCCCCTTTTTTACAATTTACATCTGATGTCCAGGAAGTAAAAATGACTAAGCGGAGCTAGCAACTTTTGGAAAGATGCACATCTGAAGTAAGGCCAAGCTGTATAATCTCTAACCCAAATTACAACCATCAATCATAACACCAAAAGAAAGAAAATTAAAAGTTCTTTTAACAATACCTAATATACGAAAGGTATTCTTTAAGAAGTCTGTATAACCAGTTAGAAATATCTGGAAAATTATTTTTCTTTAAAAAATCTAACCATATGCAAAATTCAAAACTGTAGAGAGCCGCCTAATAAGCATTTCTGAGATTTTGTTTGCGCTTGAGATTTTGTGTAAGCCTATAAAAAGAAATTTCATTTGCTACGTCATTTCTGATTGGCTGCAAATGAAAATTCAATCTCAGGCTCAAGCTCAGTTTTTATAATTTCCAGGTCAGGACATTTTGTTTACATTAAACAACTCAAAATTGTGTAAAGATTCGCCAAAAGTGTCGAGGTATTCCGCTTGAAGAAAATTCGATTCGAGATAGAATTTTGCTTACTGAATAATCCTTTGCCTGGATTGGAAGAGATACTGCGAATAAATTTAGTACACTTCAAAGATATGAGTTCCAGCTTCAGCAGTCTAATCCCGAACATTTGCAATGACTCTAGGTTATCCCTCACATTAAATCAAACAAATGTTTCTAGTTCAATTTAGCCTGACACCTTTGTCCAGTGTACTATCATCATTGCTAACAGTATATGCACAGAATGATAGGTCCTGGGTGAATTCATTCGTTTCTAGAAAACATTATCTACTGCATGTTTCTCTTTTTATATCCTTGAAATGTTGCAACTAATACAACCCCTTTATAGCACAAACATTGTGTTAAGACTGAAATGTATAGACCAAAGCAGTCGAAAATTGGTTTTAGACTAAAATGTATAGACCAAAGCAGTCAAAAATTGGTTTTAGACTCAAATGTATAGACCAAAGCAGTCAAAGATTGGTTTTAGACTAAAATGCATAGACCAAAGCAGTCAAAAATTGGTTTTAGACCAAAGTGTATAGATCAAAGCAGTCAAAAATTGGTTTTAGACTAAAATGTATAGACCAAAGCAGTCAAAGATTGGTTTTAGACTAAAATGTATAGACCAAAGCAGTCAAAGATTGGTTTTAGACTAAAATGCAAAGACCAATGCAGTCAAAAATTGGTTTTAGACTAAAATGTGTAGACCAAAGCAGTCAACGGTTGGTTTTAGACAAAAATGTATAGACCAATGTAGTGAAACATTTGTGTTTTCAAGATTCTTGAAGATTATTTGTTGTGACTTTGTGATTGAAGAATTTGAAAATATGGACTTGCTAAATGGTCACACATTTTTTTTTGACCAAGCAAACGGGACTCTAGCCTATATGGAAGGGTCGTGAATATAATTTTTGTAATGATGTTTTTCAGACCCCTTCTTCAAAGGGGATTTTATATTCTTTGTAATGCTTTCTACAGACACATTTTTCATTGAGGATGGTATATATTTTTGTAATGCTTTCTACAGACACCTTTTTTCAAAGAGGATGTTAGATGCTTTTGTAATCATTTCTACAGACCCCTTATTCAGAGAGGATGTTAAATCCTTTGGTAATGCTTTTTTCTGACCCTTCTTTAAAGAGGATGCTATATCATTTTGTCTGACATGTTGGAAGCGCTCAGAATATGATTGAAACCAATTTTCAAAGCATAAGTTCAAGATTTTATAAATAAAGGAGCTACCACATATATCAAATATATCAATTGTTCTTGCACACACTAAAAGCCAACTCACAGATGTTTCGTCTTTGCATAAAGCTACAAGTATATTGTTGTTCCAGGCTCTCGAGAAAAAGAAAACCACTTTGATATGATCACAGGTAGTGTTACACCCAGATGTCGCCTTGTTTTAACCTTTCAAGCGAAAGTTTATTAAAAACCAACAAAAACAAAAAAAAAACTTTATTGTTTAGTATTTATTTAATACCCGTTTACTAATCTAAACAAAATACGTACAGTCTGAATGGAACATATCTGAGTATATTTGGGATTTGTAAAAGTCATTGATGTGGGAGTAAATATATCCACGCATGGACATAAGTTGTGTGTCTATAGTTATTATTCTAATCAAATTTAATAATACACACCTGTGTTCGCGTTGGCTTTGACAAAGCGAACAGAATAAATGGATAAAACGAAAGAACCATCACTAGATCTCTTATATGTAAACTCAATTTGTATGATGTTGAATACCATTCAACTCAATTCGTATGACACCAAATACCATTCAACTCAATTTGTATGATGCCAAATACCATTAAACTCAATCTGTATGATGCCAAATGTCATTCAACTCAATTTAAATGATATCAAATACCATTCGACTCAATTTGTATGTGTCAAATACCATTAAACTCAATTTATTTGATGTCCAATATCATTAAACTCAATTTGTATGATCTCAAATATAGTGTCCTATTGTTACAGGATGCCAAATATGCTGTCTTTGTGGCTGTAACTAGTGTTTACATTATTCAACTAAATTTACAGAATGCCAAATATGCTGTCATCTTGGTTGCAACAAGTGCTATTATTATTCAATTCATAGGATGCCGAATACCACTGAACTCAATTTGTAGGATTCCAAAAATGTCGTCCTTGTTGTTGTAGCTAATGCCATAAATTGCACTTGCCCTCCACCCAACCCCACGAATTTCACCTCTAAACATGTTTTGACGTACATCCGTAAAACTTAATAGCTGACCACTACGTGATTCCACCCACCACCACCCGACCCCCTGAAACTTTACGTGAGCGCCCTTGACACTGGACATCCATACTGAAAACAATATCAAAGATTAAATGAGTATATCAAGTGAACTCAGTCCGATTCTGACATCACTGCTGCTTGAGTGCTTATATTCAATATTGCCTTCACTAACCGATGTTATCAATACTTCTCTCTTATCCGGGGAATTACCATCATTTGTCAAAACTGCCATTGTTAAGCCCCTGTTGAAGAAATTGACACCTGACCAGAATGATGTAAAGAATTACCGATCTGTTTCTAACCTTTCATTCGTGTAAAAAATCTTTGATAATGTTGTTCTATCCAAACTATAATCTATCTGAATTCAAATAGTCTTTTTATCAATGTACAGTCTGCATATCTCCCTCGCCATAGTGATGACATGGCCTTTCTGAGAACAGTTACTGATTTTCTCTCTGCTTTGGACAGGGTAAAGATTACAATCCTCGCACTCTTTGACTTGTCTGCGGTATTTTACACAATAGACCATGATATATTACTTCACTGTTTCGAGCATTTATTTGGTATTCAAAATACAGCTTTTACTATGGCTCAAATCCTAATTACTCAACAAGACAGAAATTGTGTCCGTCAATAGTAACCATTCCAGTCAGTTGATGTATGTTTTGGTGTTCCACAAGGCTCTGTTCTTTGCCCCATTCTCTTCGTGCTATACACTCAACTACTCCCAAGTATCATAGATCGACATTCAGTGTATTACCAATTGTACGACGATGACACTCAAAGATACATATCTAGCTGCCACGCTGAAGTTTAGGGTACCATGCAATGCGCAGAGAGGTGCATTTCGGATGTGAATTTATGGATGACGCGTAACAAGCAGCAGACGAATGATGATAAACCTGAAGCCATCCTATCACCACGCAAAGACGATTTCATTCTTATCTTTTAACTCAAACAGTAAGTATCAGCAATACCAACATTATATTTACACAGTCATTACCAACCTAGGTGTCAACCTCGACAATACGCTCTCATTACACAAACATGTAATGAACATATGCAAGGCTACATATCTGGAGTTGAGACGCAATTTTCTTTCGGTTAATGTCATTAATGCACGTTTGTGTTCGTTAGTACTTTCAAGACTGGACTATTGTAATTCACTTCTATCTAGTTCGTCTCGGTATCTACTACAGAAACTTGAAAAATTTCAAAATATGGCTGCTTGGATCATCCTTATAGCATGAAGAACTGAGCACACCTTCCCCCTGCTCTGCAAACTTCACTGGCTACCCGTTCGATCCCGAATAAAAAAATATGTTCACTATGCTATATTTCGTTGACTGGTTCTAGTCCAATATTCCTATCTGACCTAATACATGTGTACATCCCATCTAGAAATTTACGCACCTCTTCCAAAACTCGTATTCTCATTGTTTCCAGTTTTCGAACGATGTCATATGTACAACGTCCTTTTGCATACCAGAGCCCAGCTACGTGGAATAAATTGACCATAGATATTAGACACAAGGATACTGTGATCTCATTCAAGAATGCTCTTAAACATCACCTATTCGACTGCAAGAACAGACTTAAAGGCTTAATAATGTTTAGTGCCTTAATTATCGTCGTCTTTTTTTTTTTTTTTTTTGTAATTTCATTGTTTGTTTGTTTCCTTTTGTAATCTTCTCGATGTATATACTTTTAAGTGTTGTGTGATATTGTAAAGCGCTTTGAGCTTCTAAAGATTAGGTGCTGTACTAAGTCCACATTATTAATAATGATGACAATAATAATAATAATAATAATAATAATAATAATAATAATAACAATAGCATTATTATTATTATTATTATTATTATTATTATTATTATTAATTTGCTAAACGTAAAGATATATATATAACGTGAAACAAGAAACTGTGTGGACAATGAAAACACTTCATCAAATTTGCTATTTGTGTAAAGGGTCAAATGTGCTACATTATTTAATGGACCTGCGAAAAAATAAGGTATTAATGTACATACGATCTTTGTCATAATCAGTGAAAATAGAGTTCATGTCCGCCACGTCAAATCGGTGATTATGGTTTGTATCCGCTCTTGTAAATAGGGCAGTCACCTCTTGAGCAACCAGACCACGGAACTGGGCTAATTGTGCATCCACGCTGTTCGTTGTTTGAGAAGAGCATGTTCTGTATAACAATAAATAAGACATTACCAAGAATGCGACTACTTGTGTTTTATACCTGGACTCATTTGCCATCGCCATAACAGCATATTAAATTAAATTAATTAAATAAAGAACACAGAACTAATTCTCGTTTGAACCAGGTTGACTGCTTGGATGCCTCGGTCGTTACGCCTTTCCTTTGCGTGACGCTATCACGTCATAGGTTTTGATACCGTGTTATTATACTTTTTACATATATGAAAATTATGATATGGGCATATCAATGTAAATAACATGGTAGTCGTGTGGTAAATTGGCATATCAATGTAAATAACACGGCAGTGATGTGATAAATTGGCATATTTAACAAGAAGATGCATCTGTAAATGCAAAAGATTTCTTTTCTTAAGCTAACCTGACGTTTCTTCCAATGTACATGTGTCAAGTTTCAGAAACCCAACTATGACTTATACTTTCTAGCGATGTCTAAAAATGTAACAACCAAACGAAAATAGCCAATACCTATCTTAAACATATTTATTTGTTAAAATTAGCCCCATGACAGTAAGAAGTGGTGTCTAAAGAGGAGAGCTTTGCATTCGTCACTTTACAAAAGAACTTACAACTGAATTAAAGATTATTTGCATCCTATTAAACAAGCATGATCATTTTTGAACAATATTCTTTACATGGAGATTACGAGTATTGTACACAACTACGCATTATTTTGTTTTATTTTTTAATATTTTACTCATATGTATTACGAGATTAATGCGAGATACGCAAATCCTGGCAATCAAAATGTTTCACAGGAGCATCCCTCATAACTTAAAAGAGCTATTGTTTTAAAGAGGTATTTAATCGTTATGACACACACACACACACACACACACCCCTACCTTTGTGTAAACGTGTATCAAGAAATGTTTTCCTTTCGTTATCAGACAGGAAACACGTACAGTTTGGGACCTGCCTAGGAGACTAAACTCATTTCTAATGCCCACCCAGGCAACGTTCTCGTGCACCTACAGTTCGTGCAAGCCATCGGAATAACTGATATGAAGGTGAAATTACCCACAGTTCAGGCAAGCCATCTGAATAACTGATATGAAGGTGAAATTACCCACAGTTCATGCAAGCCATCTGAATAGCTGACATGAAGGTGAAATTACCCACAGTTCATGCAAGCCATCTGAATAGCTGACATGAAGGTGAAATTACCCACAGTTCATGCAAGCCATCTGAATAGCTGACATGAAGGTGAAATTACCCACAGTTCGTGCAAGCCATCTGAATAGCTGACATGAAGGTGAAATTACCCACAGTTCATGCAAGCCATCGGAATAACTGACATGAAGGTCAAATTACCTTAATGTTATATACATATGCATATGTATTGAATCATTATTATTGCTAATTGTTACGAGTCTCTGGTCTTAAACTAAATAACAACAAGAGCGAAACCTACAAGTTTTGCAAAATTCAAAATAATTTACTTCCCTAAAATACAAAGTGAAAAATTAAAAATAACTTACAGTATGGTGAATGAAATTCTAATTAGTCATAAATGTTCTATCACAAATCCAAAAGTATCGAGTAATACAAATGAATTACGGTGGTATTCCGAATGAAGTTCAATCTATTGTACTGATGTGTCAATAGCCTTTATAAATCACAAAGATATAATCAAAAATGTCTTTAACTTAATTCACAGTAATTCCGAAACAGCTATTAAATCCAAACTCTGATTACTTTGTAATTCCAATGTATAACTGAATTAAATAAATAAAATATTCTAAATTGAACACAACCATATATAGCTTCTCTTAGGCTATATAATTATGATAGGAATAGATAACTGCCAGCAAATCGTCTCTTATACAGAAGGCTATGACGCAATTACTAAAACAGTTAGAGGGTCGATGATTCATTTACAGTGCACTCAAATCAGTAAACAAGATCCAGTACTTTATCCAATAGCCCGTAAGGAATTAGGTAAGGCTGGTTTTCTCGAGAATACATCAACCTGTTTACATAAATAGAAACAAAGATAACTTTCTTGAAACTACGATCAGTGTTTAAGAATATGATCTCATCTTAAGATACAATCATAAAAATATTAGCATTTAATATGTTAATTAGTAAATGATCCTTGCAATCCATAAACACAAACTTTAGCACACATAATATAGATATACATAACAAAATATAATACGCATAATCATATGCCATACAATTTAAGGAAAAAGCGTTTAGAACACTATGCTATTTTTCAACAATACTAAGAAGAAAAGAAAAAACTCATATCGACAAATTATTCTGTTTTTATTTATTCATGTATCATGTACAAAGTTATGTAAGGATTCTCTAAGATTTCTGTATGCCTTCGACCTTCTGTTCAATCCATGGCATATAGAAATCTTATTGATGAGAACCCTAAAACTAACCTTACATTTTAACTCCTAACTCTTGTTTTGCAATATATATATGAGAGAGAGAGAGAGAGAGAGAGAGAGAGAGAGAGAGAGAGAGAGAGAGAGATTGCAAAACTAGAAATTGGGTCAGGAGTTAGGATGTAAAGTTATTGTTAGGGTTCTCAATAATTTTTTCTCAGCGGCAAACACGAAACATAGACGAATAAAACACACAAAAGAGCATTGGAATTAGAAACGTTTACATGATTATGTGGTAAACTAGTTGGTATCAACCTACAAAGGGAGGAACTATAGCAACATCAGTTCTATATGTAAAGTAGCAATTTGTTACGTCTGGCTACGCCTGCTCTGCTACAGTATGAAACAATAGACGGTACCGCCTCTGACTGTTGACCCAGCGTGGACAGCTACACTTGGTTTCATCCGGAAAGTCCTTTCCGGTGGAACAGGCGGCCAAGTAGACAAGCTTATATCCCTGTTGTCAAAGCAAATGGCAAGAGATGTGTAGATAGCGCAGGGCATCAGCTCATGTGCAGTAGAAACTGATGACAATCCACTGCATCCGGACTTCTCTCCAACATCTCGACATTGTATTGCCACTAGGTTCAGACATGCATGTACGAGACAGCGATGGATACTGGGTGCACCAGTCAATGTGGACCCTGGGATCGGGAGTACAAGGATGCATCCATCATTCATTTGTACAAACGGAATGGCAACAGACAGAAAATAAACACCGTCGGGTCATCTCCCTGCTGTCAATAGCCAGGAAAAATCGGCACCAGAATTATGCAGAATCATTTTGTGCATCACAATGATCAAGAGCTAATGCCTGAGACTCAGTTGTGCTTCAATAAAGGACTAGGGGCCGCGGACATTGTGTTTGCAGCTCTTCAACTCGAGAAGAAATACCCCAGGAATAGAACTCTAACCTGAACACAATATGCATCAACCTGACAACCTGACAAAAGACCTTGACACAGTCAGCCGTGGAGTTTTTTTAGAAGATCAATGCAAAATTTGGATGACTAGAGAAATTCACCATGATGGCTCGGCAATACTATAACGGCATGCATGCTCGTGTCGTGGACGACGGCGACTCATGTGAACCGTTCCTATTCACCAATGGTGAGAAGAAAGGCTCTGTGCTGGCCCCGACCATCTTCAGTATGATGTTCGCTGCAATGCTAACTCATGCCTTACGTGACTACAGGGATCGATATTGCATACAGGACTGTCGACAAGTTTTTCAATCTGAGGAGACTACAGACGAAGACGAAGTTATAGTAAGTGACTGCTTGTTAACTCCTATTTGCTGGAGACTGTTCCCTGAGTCTTACATACAGCACAGTATCATCTATTTCTCTTCAGCTGGTGGTAGTGATTCGGGCTCACAATCAGTATGTAAAGGAAAGAGGTGGTGCACCGACCTGCACCAGGAAATCCTTTATTAAGGCCTACCAGCGCAGCAAATGGCCAAACACTCCTGGCAGTGGGCATGTTCACCTATCTCAGCAGCACCCTGTCACATGAAGTCCACATCGATGACGAAGCCAGCCCTGTAATTGTTAACAAAAGTGTGGGAACGCAAAAACATCAGCCTACAAAGAAAAAGGTCCACAAAAAGTCTGTTGCCGACCCTGTTGTATGCTTGCGAAATCTGATAGTGTATAGATGTCATGCCAAGAAGCTGGACCATTTTCACATTGGCTGCCTAATAAAACTGATGAAAATAACATGCAAGTCAGGGTCCTAGACACAGTCTCACACGGGCAGGTATTCCAAGCATCCACACTCTACTTATGAAATCACAACATAGATAGGAAGGCCATCTCATCAGAATGTTAGACGAGCGACTACCAAAGAAAATCTACTGCAAAGCTGGAGGAATAGCCATCTCCGAGTGGTCAGTAGTAACTATTCAACGATTCCATGAGGTCATCCTTGAAACACTTCGACATCGACCTTGAGTGCTGGGAAGATCTCGGACAGGACCACTCTACCTGTCGCAGTCCATCGATAATGGAGCTAGAGACTTTAAAAGCAGAAGAATTGACGAGGCAGTGCAGAAGCTCGAGCAGCATCTTTGAACGGCATAAATTCTTCGATTGAACAAGCAAACACAAGCGGCACTTCCTGTCAAGTGTTTTTCAGACATGTAGTTCAGAACACAAATTTGCCTCATCAACCACTCACGTACTCATATAAGCCAAACCAGTTAGTGATGTTACTGTCACCTTTGTACTTGAAGGACAATCACCAATGTAAAATGGGTGTACCCGTATATTACATACTTGACATTTCATTGTTCCTTTAATGTGAGTAATGACCATATCAACAATAACGCCATGAAGAACTTCAAAAACCAATAGTAATTGTAGGTGAGTAAGTGAGTAATGAGCAAACGGAATGAATTGTGTAATCGAAGTAGCGGTGGCTATACAAAGATAATGACTTTACTTGCGTTTGGATATTTTTTGTAGTCTTCTTTGAAGAAAGCCGCTTGGTTTCTATGCTAAGGCGGCATACCCAGTAAGATTCAAACTTTCGTTCTATTACAAAAAGCCATGTAAACCTTAATTTAAACGCTGTTGTGTCTTTATTGTTTGCCTAGTCTCTGTTTTGTGTCTGCCTTTGACACAGACTCAATGATATTTGAAGGCGCATTGGCATGTTGGGAACTAGTGTTGCAATATTCGTTGTGTGATTGCTGCATTTATTTAATCAATCCCTCACACACGCGATCACATGCAAGATCCACTGCACTTAAAAGGATTGGTGCGTACCATATGATTTCATTATATATCTAAGATTTTTACGTTTTATCAACATCTGACGAAGAGCTTGATTACTTCAAGATGTTGGAGACTGTTTTTGTATTTACGTCTTGGCACAAGTATATGTGTGTATATATGCATGTATATAGTCAATGATTAGGACTGAGTTACTGAAAATTTAGAACGTCATTTGCTTAATTTTTCATCAATTATACAAGGAAGCAGTTTTGGTTTGAAAGACGAAAGCCGTGTACATTTTCATATTTATTGTTGATCATGAATGTAATAACCAGTCAAAACGATTGTGTGAAATCACGATACTAAATCAGAAAAGATTAAATGGTTTTCGGCAACTTACCACAGAAACGAATTTTTTCTCATATGCCAATTAGATCTAGCAGATAAAATTACTTTAATTTCGATAGATATTTCCGAATCTTTCTTATCTTTCATTATGCAAAACAAGTATGAGAAAGTAAAGACATCTAAAGTTTCCTTGCATTTCTGTAAATTCCGTTTATTCATCGAAGTTCATACATTGGAGATACATAGATTTAAAATACCCCTAGAAATCATTATTATCAAATGGTAATGAATAAAGTTACTGAAAACTGTCAAAATGTAACAAATTTCAGTTTTCATCAACTAGTTTATTAATATAATATACTGTTATAGAATATTTATTTTTCTCTTTTATTAATATGTGAATTATATGAAATGGCCATGTTTAAATCCTCATTTGTTTGAATCTGGAATGTGTCTGACTATTTCGTCCAAGCCTTAAACACTACTACCCAGAAATAGTTCAAGTGCATGTAGGTTCTCAAAACAATTGTCTAAATGAATAGAATGACACTCTTTTTGGAGAGGCCATTCTTACAGAAGGACGAAAAACACCGTTAGCGTACAATGATAAAGCAGAAATAACAATGGGTTACATCTCAGACATTGGATTTGATTCTGCTAAATTATGAAACCGGTTATAAATAAGAAATCTTCATCCGAGAGTAAATTAAGAAGGTTATATATTCAAGCAAGGAGTTATCAATCGGTTGACAAAGTTTACGGAAAGAGCTCGAAGGGCTAAATAATAGAAATACGGTGTGATACGTTTTTGTAAATCGTTTGGATGTCGATGTGCTTAGTCGTCAAAGGTGGAGGAGAGATAAAACTATTTTACCAAACAATACTTACAATCATTTTTATATTTGAAATCACCGAAGAGCATGCTGATACCTGACAGAAAAAAAAATCGTTGCCAAAATTGTAACCAGACTTTTGCGGCATTTCTGAGCTTTGTTCAGATAAGCTTAACCTTCTTCCCATTTGTGAAAATGTTACCGCCCGACACAAGCTTCATCTCTAGAGAAAAAAGACATAATTAAACAGTTGTGGATATTACAGACCACCACCTCCATGATACATCAGCTTCCAAGATATAACATGGATTCTTTGTGCAATACTATGCACGCACTCTTGCACGAACATGCAGTATTTTATAATCCATGTCGATTCTTCCAAACGCGCAGAGATAAGTAATTTACGTTAATTAATTAATCAAAACTAATTCATGTTATTAATTAATTAAATTAATTAAATTAATTAAATAATTTAAAGTTATTCAGTTTTAAATTTAATTAATTTAGTTGATTAAATTAATTTACGTTAATTACTTACGTATAACAGATGAATAGAACCGCCAGGAAGAACATCATTTTTGACTGTATCTGTGTAAAAATAGAACGAAATCAATCAAAACAGTACATCAAATGTAGGAAAGCAATGAAAAAAGTATACCGAATGTAGAATAGCAATGACAACAACAACAACAACAACAACAATAATATATATATATATATATATATATATATATATATATATATATATATATATATATATATATATATATATATATATATATATATATATTGTAAAATAGCGTTGTAAACAGCATATAGAAAATAGCGATGAAAACTGCATATCAAATGTAGAACAGCAATGAAAACAGTATTAAATATAGATGATAATAATCAATCCAAACAGTGTATCAAATGTAGAATAGCAAAAAAACAAATAAATCAGTAAACCAATTACGATATGCACAAGTGTATTTGTTATTTTTTTATGAATAGCTCTAGTTTTAACTTGGAAGTAAAATGTACCTATCTTCAATTTTAATATTATCTGATATAATTATAATATATCCATTCTGAGAGATTATTGGGGTGCACGAAGGTTTTCCACGAGTCTTGCACAAAACTGGCTGCCATTTTAGAAAGTAGTTTCATTGTGCAATATTTGTACAAGTTGATGATGAGACCAATCATACGTCATAGCGTGCGCAATGCAGCCTGTATTCCCCTTGGGGTCCGATGTGGACGCTATCTGTCGTCGTCATTGTTTATGTCGTAGAAATGTGGTCTATTCCTACCAAGTCTAGCTTTTGCACGCTATTAATTTCTACATTTACTGAATTGCTGATGTTATTCAGGTATGTGTGTTTATTGCTAAAAATAAAAAAAATAAAAAAATAAAGGACCCCAGCTCTTACACATAATTATCGCAGATGAACGCTAATATAAATTGTAAAGATGGATAATTTTCCAACAAGAGAGCATGTGAAATACATGCATGTGGTAAGTTAAACAGACACTAGGAAAAATGGTCAGACATATTGATGCATAAATAACGAGAGAGAGAGAGAGAGAGAGAGAGAGAGAGAGAGAGAGAGAGAGCAAAAAATTATGGCTGGTAGATACATTAAGAAAATGGTTTTTCTGCGGAGGTTAAAGTTTATTTCCATATTTTATTTATTATACATTTTCAAGAAATCAGTCATTTCCACGATTCTATTTTAATATAACAATAGGAGAGATTAAGGGTTACTAAAGGAAATTGATTGCTGACAACAAAGTTATACAAATTTATGCACTTAAATATCTACTCGGAAGTACCTTATTTTTTGTAGAATGCGTTCTGCCAATTATTCTCCTATAATTGTCACAGAAGGGCAAATTAATTATCTAACTTACCGTGTTGATTATCTGCCAATATAATTGAATCCTCGCTTCTTCGTGAGACGTCGTATGGAACTACTACGCAAACAACCTTCGTTTTCAATGACTCCTGACCTGTACCTGTAACCTACGGACCTTTAGATGAGGTCTTATCAGTCGGGAGATTGTCTGGCATTTGACTTTATGCTGAATTGGTACATTACGATTTAGGACATATTCAGCATGCCTAAACAATCTGTAATTGTCCTAAAATGATCCCAGTAATGATTAGAGTAAGTAAAGACAACTCGAGGTGTGTTCTATGTTGTAATGATTTAAAGAGAACAAGCATTATAACCTTACAATTGATTATATGTCCTTAATACAGTTAGGATAGAAAGACAAGCAAAACAATGAATATCTTTACTACAGTAAGGATGGTAAGACCAAAAAACAAATGAATATCCCTAATAAAGTTAGGATAGAAAAGCAAACAGAAAAGTGCTGTAAATGCTGTAAATATAGTGGTGTCACATTGTGACTGATCTTGATAAGATTTTCGTAGCCAGCCAAGATTTTTGTGTACTAATCCACGGAGACGATGAACTAAGGCGTAGATGACACGGGGATCAAAACGTCGTTACGGCAGTGTTATATTCTGAAAGAAGACAGCATGTATAAACACGTCCCAAATATGACATTTTATCTAGAGGTTATCTCCGTGTTTTATATCGTGCAGACTTTCTTTTCAAATACCGGCCACATTTAAATAATGTTACATACATACATACATACATACATACATACATACATACATACATACATATCAGTTTATATTCATAGCAAATTTATAAAATATTGATTACGTCATGGATGGGTGTGGCCAGCCCAAATAAAGTCAGCTGAGAGAGAGAGAGAGAGAGAGAGAGAGAGAGAGCGTGTGTGTGTGTGTGTGTACTTTCATGTGTCATCTCACATTCCGGCTTTACAGGAAAGGGTATAATTCATAATACGAGTTCAGTTCTTTTTTTTTTAAATCGATGGATTCCTAACTTGTTTCCTCTCAAATACCCCTCCCTCAAGTCTACCTCATTAGCTACGCCAGTGCTTTCATCAACCATTTGACCTAGGGATCAGCCTCGTTTTGAGTTGCTATTGCTGTCATTTAAGTCTAGAATGTTAGCATAAGACGATCATTAGATAACCCGAGCAGTCCAGAATCTGATTGTTCACGGATTAAAATTTCTCTTTTTTCCGAGACGTTTTTGATACTATTTCAAAAATAACTAAAAGCGACAATAAGGCATTCTGTAAAGAAATGTAAATGTTGCCCATATCAAACTTTTGGTGAACGTGGCGTTTTGAAGGATGTGATAAGGCCACCTGTGAAACATTTTGTTTCCTCTCAGTTGACTCATTTCACAATGTGCGTGTTGGAAGAATTGCTGTCCCTAATATAGATCACTAAAAATCAAATCGAGGCTATGACTGCTGGGTGAATGCTCTGTGTTGACTCGAAAGTTGACATCGGCGTTGGAAAGTCTGAAAAATATCACGACATCATCATGTACATGAACTTATAGTACATGATAAATATGAGCATTCAGAATATATAGATCAATAATAATAATAATAATAATAATAATAATAATAATAATTTTATTTTTATTTTTATTTTTATTTTCTACTATTATTATTATTCTCCAATCTATTTAAAAAATAACACAGCCAAGCAAATGCAAAACCTTAGCTTTATACTAAAAGTTTCCTTTATAATGTATTTTATCTTATTTTGCACTAAATCAACTTAAGCAACTTATTGTAAGCTTTAATAATATTTGTCAAATCATGTGTAGAGCTAAGCTATCGAAGCATGTTTGGGAGTATGTAGATTAAATGAACTATAACTAAAATCAGTAGAAAATCAATCACTATCCTTGCAGATTCAGAAAGCAGCAACCCCCAAGCCCTCTGAACTTAAATTTAAAATAAAATTTTCCTTAGTCCCATTAGACTATGTACGGATTTTAGACTATAGCGAAATCCACTAGTCTCTGACCAAGAGACTAATGTTAGTTTCAAATCCTGAAAATGTTTACATAAATCATCTCCAGAATCCTGAATCTAAGCCTGACAATTATCTAACAATTGTAATCTAAAATGATACTATTGCATTTTAATTTAAAATAACATTATTCAATAGTTACGGTATTTTATTTTTCTTTTAAAAAATATTTGCTCTCTAGTTTGGGTATTCTAATTTAAAATTACATTATTCTATAGTTTTGTATTTTATTTTTCATTGATGCGATCATCCTTCACATGCACAAATAAGGTCCATGTTCTTTGAAGCTTTAATCTCAATGACATACCTTTCAGCGAGAAATGCAAATGCAATTTCTTTTCTCGAAGTTTTTTTTTTTTTCCTTTCATCACTGAGGAGTCGAACTGTTTTCGTTTTCTCTACAAAGTGATCATAAATCTGATGGAAATTCATTTCTGGTACAAACAAAAAAAAAAAAAATTAAAAAATACCTTTAATCCATTCAACGTTCTCGGAGAGCCATAACAGATTGTGAAATGTTGGACGTCAACATCACACTTACGTCTATTTTTTAAACCACGAAGCGTCCTTTTCCTTGCAAATTAATTCGTATATATAGCGTTGCAATTTGTCAGCTAACACAATCATTGTTCAGATTTAATATTTCTTTTAATTGTTTGATGGTTTAACACACTAAATCATCGAGGCTATAATTGATATCCTTTTCGCGCTCCGACATTTTGTTTGTTCGTCGTTATGGAATTTCTGTTTTCACTATTATATATTACCCTGCCCTTCCCTCTCGGACCATAACAACGTGTCTTCACACCAAAACATTCATTAAAACTGCATTAACTATCACTTGAGGCATAATGTTTCCAAGTTTCATTAAAAGAGAAGAAACAAATAGAAAGCACCAGTAAATAAAACATTTGACGTTAATCGCAGTTTTGCACATCTGACATTTGCACCCACCCATCCTCCTCCCCCCGCCCCGGGATTTCAAGGTAGGTGCCAGAAAATTATACTCCTCATGCAAATGAATACATCATGGGCAGGCAATGTACCAAGCTTGGTGAGTTTCCAACATGGGCAGGCAATGTACCAAGCTTGGTGAGTTTCCAACATGGGCAGGCAATGTACCAAGCTTGGTGAGTTTCCAGCATGGGCAGGCAATGTACCAAGCTTGGTGAATTTATAACACTGGCAAACAATGAAACAAGCTTGGTGAAGTTACACTTAGCGGTTTGGAAAATATACTTACAGAGTGACTGACTATGCATTTCAATCATCCATATATCGATTACACGTGTTCTGCTTTTAAGAACATTCCAACTTATAATTTTTTCTTTTATGAGTATTTGTATCGTACAACTTTGAAGTGATAGAGTTAAGAGCCTTAATAATTTAGTTTAACCCTGATATCAGTCAGTAAAATAAACAGAGTCACGAACGATATTACACGTATAATGTCGTTTAACCATGGCATCAGTCCGTAAAACACAGTCATGAACAATGTTACACGTAGAATATCGTTTAACCCTGGCGTCAGTCCGTAAAACAAACTGAGATATGAACGACAATTCTCTTAGAATGTTGTTTAACCCTGTTATCAGTCCATAAAACAGAAACAAGATCTATGTTACACGTAGAACATCGTTTAACAGAACAGAACTTTTGATAATAAAACTTAATCAAAGGCCTCACACAGCTGGCATATGAGAACACCACAACTGCTACAAAATTATAAGGCGACGTCACTAAGATATGGAGATACAAATTACATCACGGGTCAACATTTTCATTCAGACCAAGATTAAACATTCAGACGTAATGTGAGATCATTTGGGTACATACATGTAACATTGTTATGGTAGAATACACACACTCTCCTGGAGTGTACAAAAGAGAGAGAGAGAGAGAGAGAGAGAGAGAGAGAGAGAGAGAGAGAGAGAGATTATATTGTTGTGAATTATGGAAAATTTAAGCTTCCACAGATAGCAGAAAGTTTATGATTATTGTTTACATTATTACAGTAACAAATTTGACGAGAATTTGGAAACTTGCGATATTTGGTGGCAAATAAGGCTTGTAACTTTCGAAAGGATGGTTTGCGGTAATAGAACGGTTTTAGAAACGTACCCCTTTCTTTGTGAAATTTGGGACACAACAAATAATTACTTCTTTCCCGATGTCATTTATGATTGCATTTTCCTTCCTCAAACGGTGTATTGTCCCAACAACCAGTTTCAACGGGGAGTCTGTAAAGTCCTGAATTTTATCAATGAGTACTGATTCTTAGGTAACAATAAACAATTTTCAGTGAGTACTGATTCTTAGGTAACAATAAACAATTTTCAGTGAGTACTGATTCTTAGGTAACAATAAACAATTTTCAGTGAGTACTGATTCTTAGGTAACAATAAACAATTTTATCAATGAGTACTGATTCTTAGGTAACAATAAACAATTTTATCAATGAGTACTGATTCTTAGGTAACAATAAATAATTTTATCAATGAGTACTGATTCTTAGGTAACAATAAATAATTTTATCAATGAGTACTGATTCCTAGGTAACAATAAATAATTTTATCAATGAGTACTGATTCTTAGGTAACAATAAACAATTTTATCAATGAGTACTGATTCTTAGGTAACAATAAACAATTTTCCATATTCAGGTCTTCTTTTAAACAGTGGTAAAATTTCTCTTGGAAGATAAACGTTATCGACGATTGCCATTCGTATTTATAGAGGTCTATTAAAGTTACTAATATTATGCTTTTTTTTTCCTTTCGGATTATTAATACATTCATAATATAGAAGGTCAGATTTCCCAACAGTTATCAGTGTTCTTTATGCTATTCATCCATTTATAAATATTAGCGTTAGCATTGACTTCGTAAAAAAGTTTGTTAAAAGAGTCATGAGACGATGGTTCATTTACCATTGATAATTGACATCCATAATCGTATCATTCGTGATCTGACAATAATATCAATGTTTCCTTCCTAGTTCTGAATAAAGCATATAAGTAGATATACTTTTCCTCAGCTTTCGGTATGTAAATTTTCAGGAATTATAATACTTTCAAATCCATAAGCTTCACACCAGTATAGTAAAATGGGTAATATAGTATGATCGAAAAGATGCAATTGCAGGTCTATGGGATTATTTAAGTGTCTTTTTCTCGGTAAAGTAGATGCAGGGCCTTTCTAGCTTGATCAAAGTTGTATTTAATAGACTTAAACCTTTGATTTTTAGAAAAAATAGCACCCAAGAATTTAAATTCAGCACATATTTAGATTATCGCCAATTGTAAGTCTGTATTTATCATCATTTCGTGTACCGAAAATCAAGATCCTTGTCCTTATAAAATTAATACTCAAACTTCCATAGCTTTGAGTATTCATAAAAACATTTAAATTACGTTGTAAAGACTTTTCCTCGGTGCCAAAAATAACAGTGTCATCGGCATAAAGCAGTATAAAAATTCGAATAACGAAAGATATATAGTGATCAGAAAAATGTAAAGGCATGCTAGTGCGCTCATTTTGTAACATATTTTTTCTAATCAATTTAGATACATGATACACAATTGGCGAAAAGATTTTTCACCTTGTCTGATACCTTTACTACACTGACAGAAAGCGGATTGCTCTCCAGCATAACTGACACAAGATTTGATTTTATGATCACATTTATATTATTCTAAGCTTTTTCTCATTGACATTGTTGTCTAATAGTTTCGTCCACAGGCCTAACCTCCAAGCATTGTTGAAAGCGCAACTAAAATCAATAAAAGCACAATAATTTCATCTTGAAAGTTTTTAAAATTTCAGCAAAAGCGTGAAGACAAAATATACGATCTGTAGTTGAATAGCCTGGCCTGAACCCGGCTTGGGTTCTTTTTAAGAACATCTGAAAATCTAGAAACTTCTTAAGTCTTTTTTCAAGAACAGGTGTAAAACGTTTACTAAAGCAGCTCAAACTAATGATAGGTCTGTACTTATCAGGTGAGCTATGGTCACGTCTCCCATTATATATTGGTCTGATTATTCGTTCAAGCCAAGCGTTCGGAATCAGACCAGTGTCAAATATTATATTTAAAAAAGAGACTATGAGGACATAAGCATGTCAGAGGTGCATTTTATATATTTGTTTGATACATTGTCATTCGACGGTGCTTTGTTCTTAAGATTTTCATTACAATAGATAATTTCTGACTCAATGATTTCATAATTAAGAATTTCATTGTCGTAATCAATTGTAATATTTATGTCGTCTTCGAAAGATTTTTTCAATGCCGTTGTCGGTATTCCTTTTTCAAAAATATATAATTCTTCGAGGTTAACATTGTTTCTCCTCCCCGTTTTCCAGATTTAGCATTTGCCAATAATTCCTTGGTTTTCTACTGTAACAGGACTTGACCTGAATGGATGCTTGGATTAAATGACAATAACACAATGTGATGAAAGATGGAAGTTTATGAAACGAATTAATAAAAATAAGTATATCCTCTACAACATACAGTGTAATTCTTTCAAGCTCCAAACACACGGCTCATTCGATTACTTAACACAAGCATTCACAAATGGGAAAACAAAAATGTGATTCATATATTCACAAATGAAGGGAAGATTCATATAATCTCATGTAATGAAAGTAAGATTCAAATAATCTTATGTAATGAAAGTGATACAACTGTATTCGATTGAAACATCATGAATTGAAACAAATATGATCAATTGTATCAACATAACAATTATACCAAACACATGACTCGTGACGCAGTCATTTGGACAGCCTGTACAATTCATAACCACGTATGACTCATAAATATTTGTAAAAACTTGCAAACGAAACATTTTGACTTGGTTTACGTGTCCATTGTCAAACCGCAGTTCTCCTGAATTCTTGGGTTGGCCCACACTTGTATTGGCCATACACACCCTCATGGATCCACCATGCGCACAACTTTACAAATCAGCAGATCCGTCCTTGTATGGCCTTGATGGTCACACCTGCTTCCATCCCCATACAGACATACAGACAGCCAGATCGACAGCCTGATATATCCGCACACACACGCACAGCTAAAATAAAACCAAACTGGTCATAATAACAGGTACGGAAACCAAACTGGTCATAATAACAGGTACGGAAACCATACTGGTCATAATAACAGGTACGGAAACCAAACTGGTCATAATAACAGGTGCGGAATTAAAATCTACAGATACAGGCTACTAAATTAAACTCTTAATAGCAACTTGTAACAATTCAAAAGTTCACAACGTTTCAAATCCGCGTAGTGGTAAAGACAACATTTCACGCTACGACATTAAAACTTAATATGCTTAACATATCAAATACAATAAAAATGTAACACTTACCCCTATAGCTAAAAAACAAAAATGGAGAACGTACACTCCTTGACAAGATCCAAATGACCAATGTGTCAATTAGAGAAGAAACTTGTCTTAAATCTCCAGGGGAATGAGTCTTAGTAAGGGTAAATTACCCGTTCATACCGTGCTTTAAGTGTCTCTCGCCGCAAGCGATCTACGACAAGATATGTGCTAGTTCAGTCGCTTAACTAGAAAAATAATTATGTACCCGTGGTAACGTTGTACGCATGTACGACGAAAATGATCAAATCATTCTAAGGGGAAACCAAATTATTTCTTGCCTCATTCTGTGACATCTACTTTTCATTTGTCGCAATTTTATTTTGCGTAAAACTATTTTCTTTGTTTACATAAAGTTTTTTTTTTGTATATTTTACTTGCGTTCACAAGGTTTGTTCTATTTGTATGTGTTCAGTTTATGTTATGTAGTTTGCTTCTGCTAGCTGATACTTTCTGCTGCCTTTTCGCATTTTCTTCTGAACCATCTGTTATTTTTATTAGAAGTGCGATTAATATTTACAACAAAACATTGTGTAGCAGAATCGTTAAATAATGAAACGATCCACGAGTATAGCCTGTTGACACCATTTTCATCGATGTTTCCTATGCTATTTAGTGCATCCCGAGTCTTCTTTAATATCGCTTTAAGTATACCGGTATAAATATTATTAATAAAATCATCTTTTCTATTTTCTTGCTATCTTTGCTTTTGTGCTGGTATTTTGTTTTCATCAAATAAAATCTGCACGTTTTCGCGGTAAAAAATAAAGCCAGTAATTAACAGTGAGTGACCGTCTTGTATAAAGTGGAACATACATGCAAAAATTATTGACGTATTTCAGAGCGTAGATAGAGGCAATAGAATAATCAGAAACGGAAGTGTTTCGGAATGTTGTAGAACCAACAATCATATCATCACCACTTCTTCCATTTCATATAATATGATTATTATTTCTACATATGTCTATCAGAATTTTTCCAGTGTTATTGGTTTCCCTGTCCTGTGTTACTCGTTTCTTAGGCAATTTATATTCAACAAGAATTTTCGTGGTAACATTGAAAAACTTTGCACAATCAACACCTAAATTAAAGTGTTTGAGAAGGAACTGGTCTAATTCCAGACATTTTTCTATGATACGAGTTCTGGTATTAAAGTCTTCCATTCAAAATACACATTTATTCGACGTACACTTCGAATGCGAACATGTCAATGTCGTCTTCAGTATAAAAACCTTGAATCAGATGGAGGAACATACACGACCCCAAAATAAACGTCATCGTCAGTTTGAAAAACAGTTTTCTCCATTTTAAACCAAAGTATGCAATCAGATTCAGAGTCATCGATACTTATAAAAGGATAAGTACATTTCTTTACAAAAACGCCCAACCCGCCTCTCTTACTGTGATATCATTGCTTCGAAATTTAGACCAATAAGTATATCCACGCAATTCAATTGTATCAAAATTGTCTAGCTTTGACTCGCAAACACAAAAATATCATATTTGTTCGATGAGTTCGCATAAATCAGGGTGAAAGAGTTTACTTTTAAGACCGCAAACATTTAAAGATGCGCATTTGACATCTTTCTTTGATAGACTTGGTATACCCAAGTTTTGATTTGACAGTGATGTGGAATGATCACTACGATCGTCCTTTGAACACTCCGTGTACTCCTAAACGGTAATCGAACCACGTTGATCTGACTCACCATCAGATTTCTCTGGTGGCTTATTAGAAAGTTCTGCATGTTCTTTCTCTGTTGGTGTTTCTGTAAGTTCTACAGGTTCTTTCGACAATATAGTTCCGGAACCATTTTCTCCAGTATTTGTAATAGTTTTGTCATCTGCTGCAAGTCTTCATTACTTTCCACAATGCAGTCTTCAGATCGGACCTCTTTGGTTAAAACTGTTCCAGGTGCAACAACTTGATGTCTGTCAGAATCATCGTCATCATCATCTCTAAAGTCACTTGTTTCAGGATTTATCTCCTGAACCTGTGAAACTTATGAACCTTCGACTCTTTCTTGTCCTTGATACTTAGCAAAGGACTGCGGGACAGTCTATTGTTGTGCAGTTTGCTGCGTCTTGATGCCAGTCTGGAAAACATCTTTGACTGTTTTACTATCCAAGGTTATTTTCGCCACGAACTGAATGGTAACTTTTGATTGTTGATACTTCTTTTTCAGAAATTTTAGATCACTAAACAACGATTTCCAAGCGTCTGTAATTTCTTGCGGATAATCGCGACTAATGCCAAATTCGGTGGGTTTTTTCAGTTTGAAAGCATTTAATAATAACAATTCAACATCTTGATAATCACGCAGGGCTGCTATCATTGGTCCATGTGTCACTTTAGCGGAACGGCTGGTGGTAATTCTGTTGTTCTCTGCCGTATTCCAATACGGTGAGCTCTGTGTATGCATATAAAGTCTCCGTCAAGTCCTAATTTGTTGCCGAGAAAGTCATGCATTACATTCAAACAGTCCTCGTTTATGACCTGTGGTAACCCCAAAATATCAGATTATTCCGTCTATGTCGTGCTTCAAGGTCAATTGATTTATAAGCCAATGTTTTGATTTTGTCTGAGTTTATGTCGACCATGTCACTAGCGGCACGTGCAACAAGTTCCACAGCTGAGATCCGTTCATCGGCAATTTTGTATTCTTGTAAATAAACAAAAGTTGATTCTGATTTATTGTCAGTCCCAAGAGTCTTAAAATAGCCAAGAGAAATGTTGCTTACACTTGAAGTTTGCTTACCAACTGGTGAATTTGGCGAGCCGGTGTCTTGTCTCTTACGTTTACAGTCTGGACGATATCCTTTTCCTGCCAGATCATGTACAATTAACGACTGCCGCCTCCTTATTATTGTATTCCCTCTCAAAGAATCAGACTTTTAAGCCATTTCCTCAATGTTCAAAGTCTAAATTATAAGACTATTCCAACTTACAATCAGATAATAACAACAACTGAAGTATTAACTGAAAATTCCACTCCCGTGTTAACTGAAAAATTTCTCTCCCGTGTTCAGACGCACATCTTATTACCACCATACTATGATGTCATCATGGATATGAAACCGTGGTGTCAGTCCATAAAGCAAACAGAGACAAGAACTGTACTACGCGTAGGTTGTTGCTTAACCCTGGTGTCAGACCGTAAAGCAAACAGAGATATGAACTATACTATACGTAGGGTGTTGCTTAACCCTGGTGTCAGTCCGTAAAGCAAACAGACATGAACTATGTTACACGTGGGGTGTTCCTTAACCCATGTATCAGTCCATAAAGCAAACAGAGACATGAACTATATTACACGTAGAATGTTGCTTAACCCTGGTGTCAGTCCATAAAGGAATAAAGAGGAAAATAAGATAAATATCTTTCCCTGTTTATTCAGGTGATCTTACAAATGATTCAGCTGTTGAACAGTTCTTCAACATGTGGTCCCATCTGGAGTGTGGATATGTATCACAAAAAGGAGCGTTAATACCTTAAAAGAAAATGTAATAGTTTATTAGAAATTATATATATATATATATATATATATATATATATATATATATATATATATATATATATGGGTTCGAGTCTAAGATTCGGCGAATGTGGATATGTGAGAAAGCTTGCCAGTAGCTTCTCGTGGGTCGGTGGTTCTTTCCGCGGATTTCCCGGTTTCTTCCTCCACCATTAATACTGGCCGCCATGTATAGCCTATCGTGTGCTGAAAAATGGCGTTAAGCCCCACCACAACAACAACAACAACATCAATTTACTTGTCCAATTAAATTGTTTGAAACTAATCGGTATAATAAATAAACTATCATTTTACATCTCCAATTCAATTGCTTGAACGTTTCATTGAAAACAAATAAGTACATCATTACGGTAGTTTCACTAATTTTGATTTGTTTGGCTTAAATTTACACCCAAAAATGCGTCAGTATGTAAGTTTTTGAATGAAAAGGATAAATTTGGGAAATCTTTGACCTTATAATATTTACTAACCTCAGACCAGTACTGTTTGAACTCGTGCTTTTCAACGTGTCCGTCTTCTGTAAAAAACAAATATATACATGGTTGTTGCTTTACATAAACCTACTTTTTCTTAATGAATTAATTCTTTTTTGAGCGTACATGAAGTAATCCGCAATTGCGAAATTATACGGCTGCGAAAACCTGTTTTTATACCAATAGATACACGAACAGCATTAGATGCGCAAAATCAGACGTTTATGACGTTTGAGAGTCTGTATGTTTGATTTGGATTTTTAACGTAGTTTAAATAATTTTCAGTCATATCGCTACGATATCTGCAGTGTGACATTTTATAGTGGTCTAGCACTGGGGCTTCATGCCGCAGACATGTAATATGATGTCCAAACCAGTCACAGTATCCTGACACCAGTCCGACCAATCCTAACACTAACCTCTTAATGCTGAGCGCCAAGCGAGGCAGCTGATGGCACTATTTTCATAAGTCTTTGGCATGACTCGGCCGGGGTTCGAACCCGCAACTTCCAGCATCTAAGGCGGACGCTCTAACCACTAGAACACCAGAGTCGATGACGTGTTTGTACGGAGATATGTGAACCATTGCTGGATGAATACTTAGATTAAGAACAATGGAACAACCGCCAAACGAATGATCTCTCTCTCTCTCTCTCTCTCTCTCTCTCTCTCTCTCTCTGTACTGTGATATAAAAATCTTTTTAAAGTGAGCATTATAGAAATAAATAACAACATAAATTGTTCAATTCATTAATTATTACAAATTTACTGTAAGGAAGTTCAAACTAACTGTTGATGTCCACTTTGTTGTATGAAGCCGTCAAGTCATTATCATCCACGAATCCGTCCATATTTGAATCAAGTTCTGTGAAGAGACCGTCGGCAACCATGCAAAGGGAAGGATCATCATGGGTCCAGTGGGTTTTAAACTCCGCCTTGGTCACCTCGCCATCATCTTATATATATATATATATATATATATATATATATATATATATATATATATATATATATATACAGTTGCAAAGATATTTGTTTCATATCTATAAATGATATTTAGTTAATCTGTATTTGATAACAATGTACACTTTGAAGAATGAGGTAAATTGGGGGTGAGGGGAGAGCCAATAAGGAGGCAGATACGTTTTCTCCTTTGAGAGCAATATTTTCTAATTGGTGTCACAGTTCTACTTCGGTTAGCTTTCCATTATGAAATCCCGTCTCCCTACATCACTGTATCGATTGTCATGATTTGTCCTTTCCACCCATACACTTAGCTATCTAACTTAGTATGTATGTATGTATGTATGTATGTATGTATGTATGTATGTATGTATGTGTGTGTGTGACTAACTAAATTGCACTATTTGTAAATGTATTCTCTCTCTCTCTCTCTCTCTCTCTCTCTCTCTCTCTCTCTCTCTCTCTCTCTCTGTGCTGTGATATAATATGTATGTATGTATGTATGTATGTATGTATGTATGGCGGGCCCTCGGGTATTTATGTATGTATGTATGTATGCATGTATGCCGGGTCCTCGGGTGGCCAGGTAGTCTTGGGCGCTCGCCTTAACAGGTCACAAAATCTCACCTCTGTCCGTGTCGGTTCGAGTCTCGGCAAGAACAACATGTGTATACAAGAACAACGTGTATGCAAGAACAACATGTGTATGCAAGAACAACATGTGCATGCGAGAACAGCATGTGTATGCAAGAACAACATGTGTATGCGAGAACAACATGTGTATGCGAGAACAACATGTGTATGCAAGAACAACATGTGTATGCGAGAACAACATGTGTATGCAAGAACAATATGTGTATGCATGAACAACATGTGTATGCGAGAAAGCTTGCCATAGTTTTTTCCGTGGGTCGATGGTTCTTCCCTGGCACCTCCTCCAACAAAATATATTGGGCACAATGTATGGCCTATCACATGCTAAACGTGGCTCTTCACCCCACCCACCACGCAAAAAAGCATATCACCAGTTTCAAGTGGCAATAATGAATGCATTCATAATCCTTTATTATAAGTTATGCGGATTTTATGAAACCATTCATCCAAAGCTGACACATTTCTGAGCAGAGTTTTACTGTGGGTAAAACCAACACGTCATTGTTTTATTCTTTACTTTCCTCTGCCACTAAATATTATTTTATTGTTTTGTTTGTTGCTGTTGTTTTGTATTGGGGGTGTTCAAAAGAGGAGGGGGACGAGATAGGGGTGATAAAACATACGATTGGTATCGTAATCATGAATAAAGTGCTGCAGATCATCCCTGCCGAAGCTGCCGTCGAGGTTGAAGTCCATATGTTGCCACAGTTTCTCAGTCTCCAAATGAAGGTGGTGCTGGAATGCCGCCACGGGGTCATGATGACCATGTGTGGCGCTATGAACAGTTTGGCGGATACTTGCACTGTAATATAATAACACAACTTACAATTATGGTTTGATAAACAGACAAATAATATGCATACACAGACACACAGTGATAAATAAAATCATACAAGAACACACACAGTAACGCACACACTTCATTGCACACACAAACACAAAAACTCACACACATTCACACGCAGTCTCTTTTCATATGTGAAAATAATGCTAGAATCTGCCTGAAGTCCTGGCTAGAAATATAATGGAGTCGTCACTATACTTAGTATTGACTCCTATAGACTAACGCTATACTTTGGATTGACTCATATAGACTAACACTATACTTTAGATTTACTTCTATAGACTAATATTATATTTTGGATTGACTCCTATAGACTAACACTATACTTTGGATTGACTCCTATAGACTAACACTATACTTCATATTGACTCCTACAGACTAACACCATACTTCTATACTTTGGATTGACTCCTATTGACTAACACTGTACTTTGGATTGACTCCTATTGACTAACAATATACTTTGGATTGACTCATATTGACTAACGTTATAGTTTTGATTGACTCCTATTGACTAACAATATACTTTGGATTGAATCCCATAGACTAACATTATACTTTGGATTGACTCCTATAGACTAACACTATACTTTGGATTGACTCCTATAGACTAACACTATACTCCTACAGACTGATACCATACTTCTATACTTTGGATTGACTCCTATTGACTAACACTGTACTTTGGATTGACTCCTATTGACTAACAATATACTTTGGATTGACTCCTATAGACTAACATTATACTTTGGATTGACTCCTATAGACTAACACTATACTTTGGATTGACTCCTATAGACTAACACTATACTTTGGATTGACTCCTATAGACTAACATTATACTTTCGAATGACTCCTATTGACCAACACTAAACTTTGGAGTGACTCATATATACTAACACTATACTTCGTATTGACTCCCATAGACTAACACTGTACTTGGGATTTACTCCTATAGACTAGTATTATACTTTGGATTGACTCCTATAAACTAAAACTATACTTTGAACTGACTGTAATCATAAAGGTTCAAGTTTTTCTATGTGTCTATATATCTTCTGGAACACACAATGACCATCTACCAATCTACCACGAAATAGACTACAATATAGACACTATAAGTAGTCATTTTAAGGACTGCAATATAGACAATAACTGTGGTCAATTTAAGGACTGCAATATATACACTATATGTAGTCACTGACTACATTATCGAAATACATGTAGTCATTTTAAGGACTACAGTATAGACAATATATGTAGTCATTTTAAGGACTACAATATATAAACTATATGTAGCCATTTTAAAGACTACATTATCGACAATACATGTAGTCATTTTAGGGACTACAGTATAGACAATACATGTAATCATTTTAAGGACTACGTTATCGACAATACATGTAGTCATTTTAAGGACTACAGTATCGACAATGCATGCAGTAATTTTAAGTACTACATTATCGACATTACATTTAGTCATTTAAGGACTATATTATAGACAATACATGTAGTCATTTTAAGGACTACATTATCGACAATACATGTAGTCATTTTAAGGACTACGTATAAGCAATACATGTAGTCATTTTAAGGACTACATTATCGACAATACACGTAGTCATTTTAAGGACTACGTATAAGCAATACATGTAGTCATTTTAAGACTTGATGATTCAAAACGTAACACGTAATTCCTACGAGAAGATCTGACAGCGACCGCTTAGGAGTCATGTTCTGGTGACCTATGCTATTACCATAATCGCTAATTTTATCAGCCAATCAGATGAAATCTTACACCTTCTCGTTTGTGAGACTGAGCAGCATGGTTTGAAGACCATCAATATGTGCCGAACGATTTAATTCGCTTTCAGATTTCTGAAAGCTGTATTTTGACTGGCTAATTCAACAGTCACCAGTTCATGACTCCTAAGCGATCACTGTCAGCTCTTCAAGTAGGACATTCGAGATCTGATTTTAATCCGATTGATCAAGCGTTGACTAAATTGTGACTTCTGCTTTCCACTTCAGCTTTTCACATTAAATAATAACTAACAAAATGTAGGTAAAAAAATTATCTCACCATAAAGCTCCCGGCAGAATGAAGAATAAAAGACAATTCATTTTTGGATCTCTAGATATGTCTGGAAAGCAAAAAGTTTCAAATACAGATAAAATATGCAAATCTGATATTTGTCTCATATAACAATAACCAAATTGGATACACCTGTAATTAAAATTTTAAAAATCCCTTTAAACATTTTATATTGGTAATATTGGTAAAACCAGTCACCGGTATACATCATCCAGTGCCAACAGAAACGTAGCACAGGAAAATGAACCAAACGATGCAGAGTTCTGTCACTTTTATACACATATAACATTCATTACAAACATCAATGTGTAAAAGAAGTTAATAGATCTACCGATCTACCTACCCACCATCCTACCATTTTATCTACCGTTTCATATTCTTGTACGCATGCGTCTACATGCACATCGTCATTGGTACATCCTATTATTCATCAAATTACTGTGCAATTTGCAAACATTTTACCTCCACATGTCTCCCCTAACCAGATGTTCTTCTTTTCCGTTTGGCAAATTTTTACTTCCACATGTCTGCCCTAACCAAATGTTCTTCTTTTCCGTTTGGCAAACATTTTACCTCCACATGTCTGCCCTAACCAAATGTTCTTCTTTTCCGTTTGGCAAACGTTTTACCTCCACATGTCTGCCCTAACCAAATGTTCTTCTTTTCCCTTTGCTGCTTCCCTTGTGAATCCTAGCGTACGTAGGGAGAAAATCACAGTTAATATAACGTCTGGATTCCACTGCTTTGTGTTTTGGAGGTTAACCTTTACACCACTAGGCCGTGGACACAACTATCGCAGTACTTATACAGATATGTTCATATAAGTGAACGTACATGCTGGTCTAATTTAATTTTGTATTTTTGCTTTTTACGGCATATCATCATTTTAAAGGTTGTATCGCCTTTCTGGTCAGGGACTCAGTGCTATGAAATTACCCCAGATGCTGGTTTGGATGCATTATGTATTCAGCCATAAATTTTTTGTATCGATTAAAAAGACTTTTTTCTAACGACTCATTCTAAAGTTCTGTTAATTTTAATCAATGCATTTACTAGTCGTCCTGTGCTTTGGAAGTCCAAATAGTTCAAAAGGTTTTAAAGATGAAAGAAAAGATGATCTCAAGGTTTAGACTAAAAGTCAAATTAGAAGAAACTTTATGCTTCATAATATCAGCATTTTGGTAAGCAGTGTATCACGACAGTGATCTATTTGACAGTAGCATCAGACGGATTGTTACAAGCTTTAGCATTATCTTGTTGTATCTGGTAAGCAGTGTATCACGACAGTGATCTATTTGACAGTAGCATCAGACGGATTATTACAGACTTTAACATTATCTTTGCTGTATTTGGTAAGCAGTGCAGAGCGACAGTGATGCTCGGCAGGAGTATTACATGGATTACTATAGGTTTTATCTTTCCAATTGACACTTGCTGAGCCTCCATGATTCATTTTCATCAAGCGAGAGGGGCGAATGGTCTAGGGCGCTTTACAGACCACAGACAGCTCTTCTCTGACCGTATGGGTTCCAGTTTCACCTCGGCCAATGAGGGTATGTGAGAAAGCTAGCCAGTAGCTTCCAGTGGGTTGGCGGTTCTTCCTGCGGTCCTTCCGAGTCCTTTCTCCACCTAATAAACTGGCCGTCATGATGATAATCCCGACAGGATATTGCTAGTTTTGATAATTGATCTATTTTCATTTGTGGTGACTAGAGAATTGGAAAATGAAACGTATAAAATTATTCTTGATAAAAAATATGACCAGAACAACTGTCTAAGATATAAGGAATCATTATTTATATTTCCCAGAGGTCATGGATACTCGAGTTCTATGCAGGACTTCTCAGACAAAAACGGATTACACCAGTGCAGCTAAAATGTAAACACTGCTGAATAATATCTCCTTGAGGGTGATAAAACTGATTTACTACAATTAAGACTAACATGTAATGATCGGTTCTATTCTGAAATTCTTAAAATTAACTGACACAATTGAATATTCACAGACAACTACAAACAAGAAAAACAACACACCAAAGAACTGAAGCTGAAATAAATGTTAAACTTATCAGGTAATCAAATAAATTATACAGAGATTATAACCGAAGTCAATAACAAAGAAACCGAACGAGAAGAAATGAAGGGAAAATGTATAAGTTAATATAAAAAAACAAGATGGTATGAATTTGTCGAAAAACAATTCAAAATACTTTCGTCATCTAGAAAATATAAACTTCACTAACAAAACAGAGAAGGAATTAATTTTGGATGATGTGGAGAAGCTGACATATCAAAATGAAATAATGAATCAACAGAAATGATTTCTGTTAAAAAAGATTAATAAGGAAAAAAATATATAGTAATGTTGAAACTTAAATAAAGTACTGCTGATGCAAAAAGCTATTGTGAGGGAAGGCAGACCTTTCGAAAAGAAGTTTTAAAAAAAAACTCCTGGATTGTTGGATGGGGAGAAATCTCTCCATTATCGGGAAAATAACTTCGATCAAACCACTGATTTTGCCAAAATTTATTCAATTATTTTCTGCGTTGTCAAGTCCTCATTATATATAGAAAATGAATTGAATAAAATATTTTTACAAATTTATTTGGAGAGGTAAAATCGAAAGGGTTGTAATTCATATACACATAGCCCCGGTTGCACCTATTTACCTTTTGGAAAACGTGAATCATGGCCAAAAAAGGCGCAGAAAAGTGATCAAACCTGAATAAAATCCCTAAATTTAGCAAAGAAGTGCATCAAAGACACAAACTTAATTACCTTTCAGTTTAATTTCTACACAGGATTATTGTAACAAATCAATTTAAAAAAAAAATAATTGTCATTAATGATGACATATGTGCCTTTTGTAAACATGAAGGTGAAAATATCGAATACCTATTTTATGACTGTGCAGTGATTGAAGCGTTTTGGAAATTCTTTATTGCATGGATTAAGAACTGCATACCAGATATGATTTAAAAAGAGACCTTTTCTTTGGAAATAACAAGTTTGGTAATCGGAATGCTTTTTAATTTTTAATGCACAATATTTGATTTAGAGGTCTCGCTAAGCTAGAAAAATAACTAACTTGACAACAACAAAAACAAACCCACAGAAAAATGTGTGGCGAAGCTGTATAATAAAACGCACACGTTTGAGAAAAGGTGGACCCTTTTTTGAAACAGGAACAGTTTGTAGAATACTAAAGGCGAATATTATATCTGGTATTGGGTTCGTTATTATTGAATTTTAACGTAACTGAAACAATTTGAGTCATATCGCTTTGATATCTGCAGTGTGGCAGTTTCATGCCATGTCTAGCACTTGCGCATCATGCTGCAGACATGTGACATGACGTCCCACACAGTCGCATTATCCTGACATCAGGCCGACTCTTAATACTGAGCGCCATGCAAGATTGCTGTTGGTACCATTTTTGTAAGCTTTTGGTATGATTCTGCCAGAATTATCTACACATGTAATAATAATAATAATAATAATAATAATAATAATAATAATAATATTCTAGCCGCCATGTGTAGTCTATCCTTTGCTGAAAAATACCACTAATCCCACAAAACAAAACGTTCACACAGGACTCGCAGTAGCTCAGTGGTTATAACCCTAGGGTCGCTACTATATGAGTGCAAGTTTGAATCTTACCTTCGGATCAACCCTGGTTGGCTACCGTGGTGTCCTTGGGCAAAGCACTTTTCCCAATTGCTCTGGCACTAAATAACCTACTTGTGTTTTTCTGCTGTAAAGCAAATTAGACCTATTCTTCTAAAACTTCTCACAAAGATACGTGATTTTCAGGTATGTCACAAAGATACAAACGTATGTAAATGAATTTCGGGTACCTCAAAAAGTTTTCCTGATATACAATTTATTATTTTCATCAAGATCTCAAAACCAAAGCACAATCAAAACTTTAACTTTGAATTTCTAAACTTGCACCTTACCTGATCAGCAAAGACTTGGGAAGGACTATCCTTCTTCCCTTTGAACTGGTTTACCTGTTACCTGTTATCTTCATATCTGATCTTTACGTGGCTTATCAAATGTGACTTCAAATCTGAAGAATATTTATATCTTTCTTTTTGTTCGGAATATACCTTTCCTAAATTATGTTTTAGTACCTTGTATCGTCATCGTAACGTGTTGACTATGCTTTTCTATTATGACGTATTCTTTAAATATTGTTTTTACTGAGAGACAGGCAGGTGACAAGTATTGATTTATTATGGCTATTTTCAGCCAATAATCCCGTGAAATTAGGAATAAGTATATATATATATATATATATATATATATATATATATATATATATATATATATATATATATATATATATATATATAAAATTTTATAAATACGAATAAATAGCGTTATCATAGAGGATAGAGAAATTTAATTCGTACCTTGAAAATGATGTTTCAAAGTCGGTGGTATAGGAATTAGGTATTTGGAATCCGGAACGAATGTGTACAGATGAGAATTAATGACTAGAACGACTTGTGGGTGGGTGGGTCTGCTATACACGGATACCTATACCACAGACTCTGTAACATCATTTTTGGTGATGTGCGCATGATCGAGATGGTATGTGAGTCGATGCTTACAGGCAAGGCAATGGGTGCTGTTTACCCGCGAACCCGGGTTCGAATTTCCGTAGAGTACTAATTATGCTTAACTCCGCCATTGCCGGCTCCAAGCCCGGATGTAAAAGGACGAGGGTTGGGCGTGGGGCTATCAACCCGACCCTGTAAAACCCAGCTTGCTACAAAAACGCCAACAGAAGAAAAACCAGAAACTGAAAGCCTGAGGGAGGAACGGTCTTCTTCTGGAAGACTTATGACGCTGTGTGGTGAAAGTTGCAAGCCTAAGGAAACCATAAAGCAGACCAACCTTCTATCAAACAGGAGAATTAACATCGCAACATGGAACGTGAGGACAATGTATAAGGCAGGAATAACAGCACAGGGAGTAGCAGAGATGAGGAACTAGCAAAACGGAGAGATCCGTAAAGGACAAGCAAAGAAAGATCATAGCAAGTACAGAACACCAAATGAATAGATTGTTACGTATATGTAATACAATTACTTGTGTGTTAGTTTTAAATTTCTTTTTTATTTTATTTTATTTCATTACATGTTATTGTAATGATAACTTTATTCACTGGATTTGACATTTTTCCAGAAAATTCAGGTCAGTTTTGTTAAACCTGATAAATACGCAGTTCGTAGAAACATTGTATCTTTTGGTGACCTAGATTTCGGAGTCTGTTTCAGCTCTGTTGTAAACAACTTTTTTTTATTTTTTTTTATTATGGAATCTTATAGTAAGATTCGTTCAGTAGAATCGAATTCGTCCATGGTGGACGTGATAATTGACATATGATGTTACTACGACTCTCGAAAGATAGTGATCACGTGACCCTATCACGTGGTCCCTTCCACGTTGTAGTTGGAGTAAAAGTGATGTTTCATAGTTTTTTTATAGCCAGTCGTAATTCTTACCTTCGGGCTCAAAGGTATTTATTCTATTGATGCCAGTTTAATTTGAATTTTCCTATTTTTTGGAATTAATAATTTATTTTCCAGGAAAATACCTGTGCTCATCAGACTTCTTGGACAAAGACATTTATTGAAAATTATTCGGAATTCTAAAGCCGGATCATTATTTTTAGTGATTCAACAAGGAACTGTTGACACGACAACACAAAACAGTTTATAGCGGACGTCATCACCTTCCATCTTGGAACTTCATCGGGATTCGAACTTTGATTCATTTAGAACTTTTTAGTGATAGGACTTATATTTTTAATTATTGGATTAATTTTTGGATTTGATTCATAAACCGTAAGTCTTTTTTCATATTTTTACCTTGCTTTCTAGGGAAATAAATTATTTTGTTAAATTTACAAAGCTTGTTGGCTTCACTCTTTTCTTTGTTACTTTTATACGAGCCTAGACACGTAACAAGATGGGCAGAACATTTTGAAGAACTGTTGAACAGGCCAGTACCACTAAATCCCCCAAAAATCCACCAAGCAACGCAGATCTCCTCATAAGCTGTGACAACACCACCAGAGACGAGATCAGGAAAGCCATCACCCAGCTGAAGAACGGCAAGGCAGCTGGACCTGATGACATCCCAGCAGAAGCTCTCAGAGCAGACCCAGAGGCTTCAGTGGAAATGCTATACCCTATCTTTGAGAAGATCTGGGAGGAAGAAGAAATACCGACTGACTGGAAGACCAAGATCCACAAGATCAATTATGTCAGTAACAACCCAGTCACACTGCATGGAAGTCCCCTGGAGGAGGTGGAGTCCTTTACGTACCTGGGCAGCATTATCAACCAGCAGAGTGGCACAGACGCGGACGTCAAGGCAAAGATCGGGAAGGCAAGAGCAGCTTTTATACAGCTCAAGAACATCTGGAGCTCCAAAGAAATTTCCTTGACTACTAAGACCAGACTGTTCAACTCCAACGTGAAGTCAGTCCTACTGTACGAAGCAGAGACCTGGATAACCACCAAGTCGACCGTAAAGAGAGTTCTGACCTTCATCAACAGCTGCCTAAGAAGAATTCTCCAGATTCGCTAGCCAGACACCATCATCAACGCCAACCTGTGGCAGAGAACCTCTCAGCTTCCGGTAGAGGACGAGATCATGAAGAGAAGGTGGGTTTGAATAGGACACACCCTACGTAAGCCGCCAAACAACATTACCAGACAGGCATTGAGGTGGAGCCCTCAAGGCAAGCGGAGAAGGGGTCGACCAAGCAACACCTGGTGACGTGACCGTGAGGCGGACATCACTAAGCTGGGTCACATCTGGAGTCCGCTCGAGGGGATGGCACAGGACAGAAGTCTCTGGCGATCTTTTGCGGGCGGCCTATACCCCGGCAGGAATGATGGGCAAAACAACAACAACTAATTATGCTTCCCTTTAGGTTATATATATATATATATATATATATATATATATATATATATATATATATATATATATATATATATCATACCATATATTCATACCACATACATTAAAAATAACATGCCTTTTAAAGTGTTGGTATAAAGCAATTTGATATACCAATACTATTGGTATATCAAATTGTGATCCGCCCATGGCGCAATAATACTCATACATAAAGATTCTTGGAACTGTGTGCTGTTGGGTCTATTCCTATAGATCAATGATGAATTTCCACTCATCAATCGTTACTGACGTATGAAAATAACGATAAAAAGTAATAATAATCCCCATCTTCTAAATGAATTTAACATGGTACACAATTTAATCGCAATCCTTTCTTTTTCTGTTTCCCCTTCTCCTCTCATGCCCAAGGGACAAAATATGTTGAAATCTGGAGCGAGAGAGAAAAAGAAATTGGGCTGGATAAAAAAAAAACAAAAAAAAACAAAAAAAACATTGAAACTGCACCAAGTAACCTACAATATCGTTCTTCATAACGGTATGTTTACACTTCCCTTGGGACCCATCTAAAGTGTTTATATTATCAATGATACAAAGTTGCAATTGCCGGTCGTAATAGTAAGGTAAATGTCTTGGATACGGGGCACACATATATATTAAAGGCTTTGTTGATGTTGTTGTTGTTTCTTAAACCTATTATAATGTTCTAAAAATCGAATATTATTAATTAAATAAGAAAATATTCAAAGGCCGCCTCTCTCTCCTCTCTCTCTCTCTCTCTCTTGACTATCGTATCAAGATAAGGGCGAAAATCAATGAAAAGACGAGAATAGCGGAATTTCCTTGTGTAATGCCACAACGTCTCTGGACCTATGAAGAATGATGGTAAATGTTAAATCAAGCCGACCAGAGAGAGAGAGAGAGAGAGAGAGAGAGAGAGAGAGCACAAACAAATTCTATGGTTAGTAGCAATGTTAATTAAAGCAAAATATTGACTTAGATCAACTTTAAATACGTTAAAATATTTTAATTACCTTTTTTTTGGTTCGTCGTTTCGCTTAGATTCTATTCCACGCTAATTTCCTTGCGCCTGTACGTCAATGCATTGATGAGCATTCAGTATTCAAGAATATATGTGTCTATAGTCCTAGTGATCTACTTTCTTCATTAAAACCATCTTTCATGTATAAATCATAAGTGTAACTTATATTGATTTAATCAATGTGAATAAAAATGGAAACTAAAAAATGAAAACAATCAACTTAAAAATATGATTGTGAATGGGTACAAAATGACAGAACTACATTTTGTAGCGGACATACTCGGCAAGGATGTAAATTCATTCACCCAGTCAATACCCAGTTGTCTCTCGTCAATCCAACTCAGTTCAAATGGCAAATATATGTATTTGTATGTGATATAAATAATATATATATATATATATATATATATATATATATATATATATATATATATATATATAGTATGTACGCTGTATCAATGATATACCACTCGTTCTATAAATTTTTCATTAAAAGCCTCGTTTCCTTTGAATGAAAAATTTATACATCTCGTGGTATATCATTGATACAGCATACATACTATACATAGATTCTATATATATATATATATATAGAGAGAGAGAGAGAGAGAGAGAGAGAGAGAGAGAGAGAGAGATAACCTAAAGGGAAGCACCTTACACAAGAATAAAGTTGAGACAAACATGGGTTACTTCCCTTGTAATATGGCACACGCAAGCCAATGCACCAATGTGGCGAGCGCGATATAATTTTGTTTTATGTTAAACAAAAGTCGAAAATCCATATGAACGAGAAAGATAAGCACCTTTGAGTTCCCTTGAAGTTGTATGCATCAGTCTGAAGAATCTATTATATTTATACCACTCCATTTACAAAAATGTCCATAGGTAAGTATTTTGTTTATTTAGTCGATGTAATGTTTAATTTATGATTCTTTAAGTGTTACGTTTTCGCATTATCAGTGGTGGCACAAGGATGTTTTTGGGTGGTAGGGGTGGGAGGGGTGAAGATGGCCGGGGCCACATCTTTTATATATTTTAATGCAAATTAAGTCTTCAGAATATTTCTCTTACACCTTTGTGTAACAGGGTCAATTGTTCATCACGTTAACGGGGGGGGGGGTTAGGAAAATGACATAAATCTGTTCCTGAAACAAGGTATGTGTCGCAAATTAAGAGCATTGCCCCCGGGCGCCTCAAAAGTGTGTCGGTAGTGACAAGAAATGCTACTTTAGTTTTGTATTCTCTTCAGACACTTGTAACTTTAAAAAAATATTTAGAACGTTTCTTCTTTGCAATGAATAAATATATATTTTTAGTTGTGTTTGCTCATAACATATCTTAGCTTTGTGTATGAGTAGTCCTATTCCGACGCTGCAGTGTGTCAAGAGATAAATTTACACCACGCTAAAAAAGAAACCAAACAACCCGCCCCAACCCCCCCCCCAAAAAAAGCGCCAAGAAACAACACGCACTCAGCTTTATTGCGTAAGAATAACTTTAATATAACCCACTCTGTTCTGCACTCTGTCAGTACAGGCGTTTAAGGGAGGAAAACGTAACAATGCTGGAACTATTTTCTCTCAGTTAATTAAAAACTGCAATCGAAGAAGATTTGGGGGGAGGGGTGGCGTGGGATGGTGCTGTTTTCCTTTTCTTGGTTTAGGGAGATTTGCAACCTTGTAGGCTCTAGACATGTATTGCAAAACATGACATCTCTTAAATTTGGGAGTGGATACAAAGCAAATGTTACTGCAGTCAGCCAACAATAAATATAACACTAACTCATTTAGAAACTGAAGAATGAAATAAATAATTGCCAATGAATATTTCTGACGTAGGATTTATTGTTGTCAACATAAACTCATAAAAGGGTCATGTTTTGTTAATTTATTCTTGTCATATAGTGTCGCAAAATAACATGACAAAAATGACACGCCACTTTCCTGTCACAATCCCCCTCTTGATCGATCTAGGTGATGTTTTTTTCCACGGTCGAATCAAAGGGATGTTTTCCATTACGTCCGTGCTTTAGGCAGTCAAAGAGTAAGGTTTGTTAGTCTGACCAGTGAGCCCTTTGATCCAGACCAAATCGAACGCTTTCTCCAGGTCCAGAAAAATGGCTATAAGGTGTCTGCAGCGTTTTGATTTTTCGTTAAATGCTAGCTTGATATCTGTCTCCAGTCTCACAAGTTGGTCAAATGTTGATCTATTACTGCGAAATCCGCTTTGATTTTCCGAGAGGGGTTTGTTGGCAGCTAGGTGATGCTTGATTCTGTTATTTACCATCGTTTCCATGATTTTGCAGATGGCGTTGGTGAGAGAAATGGGTCTGTATGAAGAGGCCTGTTGGGGATCTTTCCCCACCTTGGGTATAGGGATGACGATGGCTTCTTTCCAGCTGGTAGGTATATCGCCGGTGACCCAGATTTGGTTGATTAGATCGAGGGCTATGTTCTACATGTTTAGGGGTTTTTATATATGGCATAGCCAAGTTGATCATTCCCTGGTGCGGTATTCTTTCTGTTTTGTAGCGCTTTTTTCCACTCGTGCATTGTATAGTAGTCATTGAGTGAGGATTCCTTGCGCTGCTGAGGGGTGCTCTGGTCCTGGAAAAGATGTGGATAGGTCGTTTCCAATTGCTTTCTTTGATTCATGAAGTCTTGGGTGTGGTTTTGATCGCTATTAGCTTGGGTGAAATGCGTTGCTAGTTTTTCAGCACGTTCCTGGTTATTTTGGGTTCCTGTTAGTCTTGGGACCATTTTAGGTGCCTTCCCTTTGACCGTTTTTAGTTTCGCCCATACTTCCTTGGTGGGGGTGTGGCAGTTAAGGGTGGAGTAGTAGTTCTTCCAGGAGGTGAACTTGGCCTTTTTGATGACATCTTTGGTGTAGGATTCCTGCTTTTTAAAAGCTGAAAAGTCCAGAGAAGTTTGCGTTCTTTTGAACTTTGCTAGGGCTCGTTTCTTGGCTTGAATGGCCATTTTGCATTCTTCTGTCCACCACGGAGGTTTAGGAGTGGTGGGTTTTCCTGTCGTTCTTGGAATGGTGGCCTGCGCCGCTTCATTGATGACCTTGACTAGATTGACGTAGTATTGACTTGTGTCAGGATCTCTAATATTATCTCGGTGTTTGTGTTGTAACATGGATTGGAAAAGTTTCCAGTCGGCCTGTGCCAGTTTCCACCTCTGGAGAAGACGTTGTTTTTCCCTCGATTCCTTTAGATGAATGGTTAGTGTGATTGAGAAGTGGTCACTTCCCAGTGTGTTGTCATCCTGTACTTGTCATGTCGATATTTGCGCTACCGACTGCGAAGCTAGTGTGAGATCTATGGGGGAAAGTTGGCCGTTGCTAGGGCTTATTCGCGTAGGGGTGCCGCCTGTGTTGAGTATATGGAGTTGGTTTCCCCTAGCGAACCGTTCCACCTGCTTACTTCTGCGATCTGTGTGGGTACTTCCCCAGTCCACATTATGGGCGTTGAAGTCTCCGCATAGTATGAGGTGTTTACTTCGGGTTTGTATTATCTGTTTAAGTTTGTGGGCGGGGTCCTTGGCATGTGTGGGCGGGTCGTATATGTTATAAATTGTGAATTTCTTTCCCTTTATCTTTATCTGTACTTTTTGATGCTCTAGTTGGGTGGGTTCGAGATTGGCTTTGGTATCCAAGTCGATTGCCTCAGGTGTAGAGTTGTGGATATAAGTCGCCACACATCCTCCCCTGGCTCCATTGGGTCGTCTTCTGTGAAAAACCAGGTCATAATCCCGAATTTTAGGGGGTTTTAGCTGTTGAGGGGACAGCATGACTTCTTGGAGGCATATAATATCTGGTTTTTGGTGGTTATTGGCGATGGCTGCGAGCAGTTCGGCGTGGTTTGAGTTTAGTCCTCTGCAATTCCACTGCCATAGGGTTAACGTGTCTTTTTAAGTGACAGCTTTTTGGGGGAAGCATCGATTGTCCACCGGATCTCTGTGTTGTGTATGTCGGTTCTTGTTTATTTTGCTAGTTTGGTAATTTCCCCAATGTCTTTGTATAGTGACTTTGATGCCATTTATGTCTTTGATTTGCAGGTATTTTTGAAGTTGTTGTTTAGTGTTGCACCATATGATGATATTGGTGTCCGTTGTTATGATTGTAAAATCACCGGGATGTATTGACCGGAGTTTTTCTGCTACTGTTGTTTTACTTGTTTTGTGCAGTTTGCTGTCCCGGCTGCGGAGATTTAGTGTGAGTTGTGCTGGATGGTAAGGATGTTTGCCTCTGTGATTATGTTGTTTGCCTTTGTTGGATTGGCGGCTTGTTAGGCTGGTGGATTGGCTAGGTGTTTGCCAGTTGTATAGGTAGCGTCCTTTTGATATGGTAGGTCTAGGTTTGTTAATGTGTCCTCCATCCTGTTTATTTGGTGAGTTGGCCAACCGGGTTGTTGGATGATGTGTTTTTTCCATGGTTGTATTGCCCTTGCTCACTTCGACTTTGGTGTTGCTTTTTTGATCCGCCATTGTTGTTTGTGTGGTTGATTAGTTGGTCGCTCGGTGGGGGAGGTGGTATTGTGGTTGTAGATTTGGATTTGTTTCCTCTTTTCAGTGGTTGCTTTCCCTTGGGAGCCCTCGCCACGTCCTCAAATTCTAGGGTATAATCGAAGTAGGACATTTTGTTTGTGCCGGGGTGTTCTCTTATGCCAACTTCATTGATACTCTTGGATATCTGATCCGCGGTTAGTTGTTGTGTGTCGTGGGAGGTGGAGGACCAAGTCTGTCGTGGAAGGTAGGATGTGGATCGTACTATATGTGGAGTTGCTGCTATGCGTTTTTGTTTGGGGTTTTTCCTTACTTCTTGGTCAATTCGTCTCTTCAGGCGGTTTGCGTAGTTTGGTACTGGTGGAGTTAGTAGTGTCGTATGGATGCCACTGGCAGCTGTGTTGGTGATGGAGGTGTGCTTGTTATGAGCTGATTGCTCCCCTGTGAAGACCGCAGCTGTTGTGTAGTTTGCTGATTGATTTGCAGTATTTAGAGTTGTCACTATTCGGTCTTGATTTGTATTTGTATCTTCAGTATTTGTCACTTCTGTGATATGGCTCCTATGGCTGTTGGGGTATGTGTGGGTTTCTTGCCATATATGTGTTGGTATCTTTCTCCTTTTGTTATCTAAGTGGAGTGTTGCAATTGCCTCCTCCATAGTATGAATGTTCTTGGAGTTTGGGGATGGCCTTTGTTTGGTGAGAGTACCCGTTTTGGCATCTATCACTGTTTTTATAATCTGCATAGAGGGGGTGGAGGGTCGGAATGTTCCAAAGTGAGTTGGCCTAGGGGTATCCGTAGAGGGTTCCTGATGGTCCTGAGTAGTTGTCTTTGGAGTGATTCCGCTTATTTTCCTCCTCAGGTTGTTTGCTTTGGTAGCCTCTCTTCGATTCGTGTTGTTGAGTTTCACTTTCTGCACTGGGTGGGTGGGTTTGTTTCCTGACTTCATGATGGTTTGTCCCTTGGTTGTCTCCATATACTATTTATCTGTATTGCTTACCTTGTTGTTTACTTGTGTGGGAGAGATATTAATAATGGCGTTAATAATATTAGTAGTCATGAAAATTATAAGGTTGTATTAGATTCTTAGAATGTTGGTATGATTATTAAGGTTGCAAAGTATGAATATTTAAAGTATGATAAGATGGATATCACTGTTAGTAATAATAATAACAATAATAATAATAGTAGTAAAAAGGTAATATGAAAGTATGAGTATTTTAAGTAGGATTATATGAGTTTCACTGGTAGTAATAATAATAATAATAATAGATAATAATAATAATAGTAATAATAATAATAATAATAGTAGATAATAATAATAGTAATGATAATAATATTAGTATTACAGGTAATATTAATGTAGTCAATATTATGATTAGTATGTTTGAAGTTAAGTTTGTAGTAGTGGGTGGAGGTGTGTACACTAATATAATATTAATATACCACCATCACTAATATATTATTAGTGATTGTGGTATCAGAGGTAAGATAAACGATATTAGGATTACAGCTAAGGAGGGAGGAGCAAATCCTGCGGTACACCACCAGGATCTCCACACATCTGGACACACACCCGGTTAAACAATCCATCCATAACTGCAATATCACCTTCGACCCCAAACTGGTTCCACGACCTCCTGCCGCAAAGAAAGCCCACACCCTAAAAACGGACCTGCACCTGCCGGAACTACAAGCGGAAATATAAAAAATCATTGATCCCACCCCATGGAGGAACACAGCACCCAACATAACTTGGAGTGTAAAGAAGATGGGACGGAAACAAACCAATCCCTGGAAACTTCTAGCAGGAATCAACACCATCTTGGAATATCAATATCCCTATCATGTCAAGATCTTCACATACGGGTCTAAATCCCAAGAACTTAACAGGACAGCAGCAGCCGCGGTTATACCTGCGAAGCACTTCACTATCCGTGGCAGATTACCAGATGAGTGCTCCATATACACCGCGGAGTTCTGGGCGATACAACAAGCTCTCAAGTGGATCCACACCCAGAACCACAAAGAGTACCTCATAGTATCGGACTCCCTCAGTGTCCTCACCTCCATCGAAACCAGCTCGACCAAAACTAGAGGGAATATGCTACAAGAAACCCTAAAGTCCCTCCGGGAACTGGAAACAAACCAAGTCAGGGTGGACTTCCTATGGGTCCCATCTCATATCAGTCTCATCGGAAATGACAAATCGGATACAGCGGCCAAACAAAGCCTTCATGATACAGACATCCAACATATCGGGTATAGCACGAAGGAACTATATAGTATAGTGTCGCTTGCCGTCAATAAACAATTGCAGCAACAATGGGACAATTCAAACAAGGGCAGAACTCTATATCACATACAATCAACGGTGCACCGAGGAAACAACGATCCAAAACGCCTCCAATCAGGAGAGCTACAGGTCATCAACAGACTAAAAACCGGGAAAACATTGATCAAAACCAGCCACGGAACAAATGCCACCACTAACTGCCCAACCTGCCACCAACCGGAAACATTGGAACATATACTTAACGATTGCCCGACATACGCTGCCTCAAGGAATAGCTTCAAAGACTCAAAAGTGAAAATAGGAGCACCAACCACGTACCCTGATTACCTCAATACGGATAAAAATGCCAATCTAGAATGCACATATAACAATGTCATTACATACCTTAAGGAAATTAATAAATATCAATACATCTAAGAACAATGCACAAGGTAAGAGTAATAGCGATAAATACAGCCAGACGCAACATACACGCACACCACAACTAAATCCCATGAAGACTCAATAACCAAGGTCAATCAACCCGCCCAACCAAATATATGCAACAATCTATAAAAAAAAAATAAAAAAAAATTAAAAAAATTATTTATAATATATATTATTTTAATTATAATTACAAGGGGGGAGATCAGGGGAATAGAGGGAAGAGATTAAAGGAAATATAGGAAAGATGGTCCTACTTACAACCGACCACTTGACAAACTGACAAACCCGACCAAAATGGATAACACTAAGAGGGAGATGGATGAAGTACATCAACGAAAAAGAAACAACACAATCAGATACAACAAGAAGCAACGCACCATCATCTTGGATCAGTCCAACAGCAAAAGGGCAAAACAGACAACACCCGAACAAAATTGCAAACCAGGGCCGGTCATGCTAGCCCGCAAACAGATACAAGAAACGGGCAAACCAAGAGGCCCGATGACAATTCTCATCAGCTAGAAGATCTAACTGAAAAGATGAATAATACAGAAAGGATGTATCTTTGCCATTCAATTATGCCAACAGAAAAGATATAACTACCGGACAAGCCGAATTTGCCAGACAACCAATAAAGCAAAGGGTAGTCCAGGAAGCTCTACCTGCTACCCCCCCCCCCTACACCAAGCAATCTGGTAACGAATCAAAGGCAAGGGACAGTCCAGGACACACCCCACCTGCTGTCCCACAAAGTAACGAATCAAAGGCAAGGGACAGTCCAGGCCATACCCCACCTGCTGTCCCACAAATCCCCCCCCAAGACACGGACAAGCTCAAAGGCCCCCAGACACGGACAAGCTCAAAGGCAAGGGACAGTCCAGGCGACACATGCCTGCTGTCCCGCAAAGAAATCCCCCCCAGACAAGCGCATAGGCAGGGGACAGTCCAGGCGGCTCTGCCTGCTGTCTCCATCAAAACAAAAATCCAACTATTAGTCTTCAATTTGAAACCCGAAGACAAACACAATGTAACAGCGATCCTTTGGACGGCAGCCAAAAATCACAACCAACAATAACTACGCGGTGTTAATGAAATCACGGATGGCCCACATCTAGCAGATTGGGAAAATATTCAGGCCCATATAAGTACGCCCAGTACGCAAAATTCCAACAAGCAACATATTCTAAATTTACAACTAGGTCACATTAGATCAATTGCTTAGGTGGCTCACACAAAGTTGGTATAGGACACCAGCAGGCACAACTGGTAAGGATTTGATCGAAGTCTGCTCTGCTGAGATAAAGCAGGGTGGATTTAATCTTTGGTGGCGGGTGGGGTGGGGGATGCGGCCGGGGCGGGAGACCTAGTGGTGGGTCTGCGGTTTGGGAGCGGTGCACGTACACCCACATTGATGGGATAACGAGGCAAGATGCAGAAAGGCCCAGCTCGGGGCCAAGCACCCTCTTAAAGGGACTGTCGCCCAGCCTAGGGCCTCAAGCAGTCGCATAAGCCTGTGAGCAATACGCGACTATAATCCTATGAACCACCGATCCACGGGAAGTTACTGGCAGCTTTCTCATTTATCCACATTGGCCGACACAAAGACTCCAATTCACCCTGACAGACTGACAGAGGTAAGATGGCAATGATCGGTAACGGCGAGCGCTTCAGACCACTCGGCCACCCGCCCCTCTCCCCACCCCCTCCACTGAGAGAGAAGTATTGGTAACACATATAGATGTGAAGATATTATTTCACAAATTTAAACAAGTACATAAACTTATGTAACAAAGTGAACACACACACACACACACACACACACACACACACACACAAATAATTTTTCAAAGTTACAATGTATTGAATTCGGCAGTTTTCAAAATGTAGACATACATATTTTATCAGTTTAACACAAAAGCAGGCATGTTGGCATCAAGAGACACTGCCTGCTTGCTTGCACACTTAGACGGAATAAAGTGTTTTTAAACTTAATTTTGTTGAACAACAA